>WSYH01014124.1:0-16019 GCA_036426205.1 Ascaphus truei
GAGGGAAAGGGGGACCGAGTTGCCCTGCAGCCTAGAGAAAATGGAGAATTCGTCTCACGGTTAACCGAATATCCAGAGGGCCCAAGGCAGAAGTCGTGTACCCCAAAGAAGTGTCTGTCCGGTGCCAACAGTGAGGAACCCTCAACTAGTCATCCCAGGGAAGCGGAGCCGGAACCAGTGAGTGACGATCCCTTGACCAGCCCTGAAGACGCCCTGAAAATTGCCAGGCATGACTGTGATCTACTCTGTGAAGAATTAGGAAGAGAGAGAAAAAATAATGCTGAGCTACAGAAGACTGTGCTTGCAATTTATTCTGCGGCCAAGACCGAATTGGAGGATCTCAAGACTGAGCTAGATACTGCAAAAGCTACTATCTCCGCCATGGATGAAAAGCAGAGCCAATCTGATAAAATGGTGGCTACGCTAAAGCGGAAGTATGAGGAGGCACTGAAGAAGATGACAGTCTTCCAGCAAGAGGTTCACACTCTTTGTATAGAGCTTGATGCCTCACATCATGAGACCAACAGCTGCCGCACAGACCTGGAAGTTTCCAGAAAGGAACTACACCGTCTCACTGAGGAGCTGGACATTGCTAAAGAAACTATTGGTAATCTTGGTACAGTTCTCAAAGTCTCTCAGAAAGAGCTTCAGACCCTCAACCTAGAGAAGGAAGTCTCACGCCAGGAGATTGTCATTCTCAAAGCAGATGTGCGTAAATGGAAGGAGGACTGCAAAGAAGCCCTGAAGAATACAGAGACTGAAAAAGGAGAACGTTCAAGATTAAAAAGAGAAAACTTAAAACTGAATGAAGAAAATTTTCAGTTAACAGAAGAAGTCAAGGAAAAGTTTGACACAGAGAACCGACTGCAGAACCAACTGCAAGGTCTGCGTGCACACCTCCAGTATGCTGAGGAGAAGCAGCAAACGCTACAGGAAGAAAAACTGCAGGCTGCTAAAGAGGTACAAGCGCTGCAGGAACGTCTGAATACCCAGTATGTCCCCACAGAGCAGTATGAAGAGCTAAAGGCCATGCTGCATGTCTTCAGAGCATCGTTGGAAGCGGAGTTACGATACCAGGTGACTCTGTATGAGAGGGAGCGTGAGAAGGCTCAGAAACTGGAGCAAGAGCTGGAGAGACAGAGAGACTGTTCCATTCCCTTGAGTCAGTACACCAAGGAGAAAACAGACGCAGCGGCAACCTTGACGACAAAAATTACAGAGCTCCAGAATATGAAGGAGACTCTGATACAGATTCCTCCAATACGGAAAAAGGTATTGGCTCTGCCCAAGCACCAGTATCCCACAGTAACTAATGCCCGTAAGGACAAGGGTACAGTGAGAGTTGGGGACTCCACGCAACTTCAAAACAAAATTACGAAGTTTGAGCCACCAAAGAAAGCACTAGCCAAACCTACAGCTGCCCAACAGGCAACAAACAGAGGTAGGAGTGCAGAATCAAAGCCAGAAGAATCCTTAGCTGAAGAAGCTGAACTGGCGACTCCGTGGTGTGGAGAAGCTGCAGAAAGACCACTTCAAGAGCAGAAAACTCTAAGGGCTAGTCCTAACTGCTCTACAACTGTTGCCATACACTTTGTCTACAAAAAGAGGAGTGCCCGACGCAACAGAAATCTCAAGACCGCGCACACGATAAAAAGACCTTACGTGGAAAAAGTCCTCCTCGAGCGACTGTGGAGTGCTGATCTCAAGCATCTTCGGGAGGAGACAAAAATAAACTGGAGAAAGTCCTCCAATCCCAGCGGGACAGAGGGTTCTCTTCCTCCATCCACTCTCATTCAAGTCACAGAGATATCTAGAATGAGAGTGGAAGGATGGGCTTTGGCCGTGGTAAGACCGAGCTTCCCACAAACAGGGGAGGTATGTAACAGGGGACTTATCCCTGTTCAATAATGTTCCTTTAGTCTAGCAGTGTGGTAGTTAATTACTAAACACCACCTGCCTGATTAGATTGTTTACAAAAAGCCTGCCTTTGAGACAGGAAGTGACTGACTCCTTAGCTCTGACTGAGAGCTGATCTTTGGAGACACCACAATGTCTTGTGTTCTGCCAGCCACACAGCAGAGCTGATTGCAAGACACCCAATAAGACTTCTAAAGCTGGATGCTGATAATTTTCTGTGCACGCACGGGTACGGTTCCAGGAGAGCAGAGAAGCTTACTCTACAGCTGATAAACAGATAAGACTTTCATTATTAAGAGACTGCTTATATCTACTTATTTTCATGCTATGTGTTTGGGATGGGAGAAATGCTTAACTAATGGAGATGTGAACTAATTGCAAGGATTTCACTAGAAATACTCCCAAGTGAATGGAAGCTTTGTTCCCCCCTGTGTTTGGATAATTTCCTGATGAAAAGGAAAAGGCACAATAAAGCCTATTATAATTTCACATTATAACGACTCCAATTGTGTACCTCTGTGAACGTCCGTCTACATGCCCCTTTACAAAGCATTAGTTAGACCACACCTTGAATATGGAGTACAATTTTGGGCACCACTCATTAGAAATGACATTATGGAACTAGAGAGAGTGCAGAGAAAAGCCACCAAATTAATAAAGGGGATGGACAATTTAACTTATGAGGAGAGGCTAGCTAAATTAGATTTTTTACATTAGAAAAGAGGCGTCATCAGATATTGGTCCAATTACTTGGTCGGACCATGCACCTATCATTTTAACCCTCACCGTCCCATTTGTGAATTCAAATTCCTATAACTGGAGATTAAACGACTCCCTATTGAACCATCCTGAGATAGAGAGAGAGATCAAAACAGCACTCAAGGACTATTTTTTCTTTAACTCAGGATCGGTCACATCTCCGGCGATCTTGTGGGAAGCCCATAAGGCTGCAATCAGAGGTAAATTTATCTCCATCGCATCCCATAGAAAAAAGGTTAAACTATAACTGCTCAAAGATTTTATAGACAAAATTATTAAGTTAGAGCAACAACATAAAACTAACCGATCAAAGAAAATGTATAAAACTTTGACTACTGCTAGAACTGAATTAAAACAGGTCCAGTTGGAGGACGTAGAAAAATCCCTCAAATGGACTAGCCAACAGTATTATGACCAAGGCAACAAGGCGATAGACTCTGGCTAGCAAATTGAGAGGGGTACAGAAAAGGTCTCAAATTACAGCGATCAAAAATAGGTCTGGAGAGATACTGTAAAATGATAAGAAAATAGCAGAAGAGTTCACTAAATTTTATACCAAACTGTATAACTTAAGAACCCAATACTGGATTTGGTCATATCTGTCACGGTTCTGATCGCCACAAACCAGGACCGGACCGCGGGGCTGAGGTGGGTTATATAATCACCGACCTGAGACCACGTAGTCGGATCCGTATTGCGCAGTTCGTACTGCACCGACACACTTTATTCGAGCAAATACCCGGTATGTACCTGGCAGATACCTGGAATGTGCCGCTCCTCACCTCTGACAAGCCCCGTTGCATTTGCCTTCCCAGCCTGGGTTCATGCCTGGCTGATGGGCGGCTGATCTGTTAAATGATAATGATTAGGATTTAATAGGCTGCAATGCTTCGCGTGTCTACCAGATGGCATAAATTCATGAATTGTAATGCAGTATATATATATATACTGTGCAGTATTGCATCCAGCGGGAATAAAATGCTTCAATCCCTGCTTGGAAAATACCTCAATGCACTCGGGCAGAAAACAGTCACAAACCTCAATACACCCGGGTATGCCCGAATTCGTGGGACTAGCCGAGCTCGAATAAAGTGTGTCGCCAGTGTAGTTGTACATAGCAGGGTTGGGATTGGAGAGGGCAGCGTAGTCGGTGGACGAGCCAGAGTAAGGATTGAAGACACCAGGGTAAACGTTATCCAGGCAGAGGTTCGGCAACAGGTAGTCAAGTAGATCCCGCTTCCGCGTAATAGCTACAGGGTGGGAGCGGGTTCTGTGCGAATGGCATCCGCGGCCCATGATACCGGTCTCAGCAAGAGAAGGTTGACCGTAGTGGGCACACCACCAGGCAGCACTGATAAACCAATGCTTCAGCGCAGGAGTCCAGAACGGGCCTCTGCTAGGAGAGAGAGAGCAGAAGACCTCAGGACTCGGAAGGCAGGCCTCTGCTATGGGAAAGGCAGCAGGCCTCTACGAACGTGGGGCTGAAGGATAGATTGGGAAACAAATGCTTCAGCACAGGAACCAGGACAGGAACCGGGAACTAGGAACAGGAACTAGGAACATGGAACAGGAACTAGGAACATGGAACAGGAACATAAAAACAGGAACAAGGCAGCCAAACAGGTAGCTTGTGGCAAACACAGTACATCATATGACTAAGGACTATGCTCAGCAGAGAAGCATTGTGGGGAATGCAGTATTTAAAGGTCAGCGAACCAATAGCAGAAGGGGCGTGTGACAGCATTGCTCTATTTACTGAACCCAGGCTGGGGCTGCAGTCATAGCTTGCACAGCTGCTGTAGACAAAAGGGGGAGTGTTCCAGAACTGCACAGGTCTGTAAGGCAAGGTAAGCAGTAAACTGAGGTGTGGATTCCTTACAATATGAAACAATGTAGAAGTAATAACAAATATTCAAGTCCTGGAACATTTGGGTAACAGTGATCATAACATGGTCTCATTTGAAATAAATGATCAAAAAATAGATTTCTTGGGTTCAACAAAGACCTTAAACTTTAGAAAGGCAGATTTTAATAAACTGAGGTCTTATCTAGTAGTAATACAATGGGATGATGTTTTTGCAGGGAAAAATGTAGAAGATAAATGGGCAGTCTTTAAAACATTGTCGAAAAGCCCACTCATCAGTGTATACCCTTGGGTAATAAGTATAAAAGAAATAAGTCAAAACCAATGTGGCTAAATAAACAGGTAGGGGAGGAAATGGACAAGAAGAGGAAGGCGTTTAGATTCTTTAAGTCAGAAGAGACGGAGACATCGTATCAGAATTATAAGGAATGTAACAAAAATTGCAAAAGGGCAATCAAATTAGCAAAAATGGATAATGAAAAAAGGATTGCAATAGAAAGTAAGATCAATCCTAAAAAGTTCTTTAAGTACCTTAATAACAAAAAAATGAGAAAAGAAAATATACAGTAGGACCCTTTCAGTGTGAGATGGGTAGACAGATCATTGGAGATAAGGAAAAAGCTGAGGTATTAAACAAATTCTTTGCCTCTGTGTTTACCTGGGAAGAATCAAGTTCAATAGTAATGTCGCAGAAGGAAGCCACTACCTCCATATTAATGAACAATTGGTTAACTGAGGAACGTTGACTGGGGGGAAGGTATGGGAGGGTGGCGGGTGCGAGGGTGGGGGGGTGGACTGGGTGGGAGGTGGAGTGGGCGGGGGACAGGTGGGGGGGTGACTGGGTGGCGAGGGGTGACTGGGTGGAGGGGTGACTGGGTGGGAGGGGACTGACAGGGGTGAGGGTGACTGAGGGTGGTGAGAGGGGGAAGGGCTGCGAGAGGGGTGGGGGGGGGGAAGGTGAGGAGGGGAGGGAGCGCAGGCCCGGAGTGCAAGGGTGAGGAGGGCTGGGGTGGGAGGACAGGCGGGGGAAGGGGAGCGGCCTGGGAGTGGGAGGAGGGTAGGAGGCTAGGAGGAGGAGGGGAGAGGGGGGGTGGGGGGTGAGAGGTGGGGGGGTGATGAGAGGTGGGGAGGGGTTGGGGGGGGTTGAGGGGGTGATGGGGAAGTGGGCAGAGTGTGGGGGGTGACTGGTTGAGCTAGCTGGGAGGGTGAAGGTAGGTGGGGGGGTGACTGGGTGAGAGGGTGGGGGGGTGAATGGGTGAGAGGGTGAGGGGGTGACTGGGTGAGAGGGGTGGGGGGGGTGGGGGGGGGGTGAGAGGGTGGGGGGGGACTGGGGGAGTAGGTGAGAGTGGGTTGACTGGGTGAGGACTTGGGGTGAAGTGATGAGAGGTGAAGGCGGGGGAAGTTGGGGTGGCGATGAGGGTAGAGGTGGGTAGGTGAGAGAGTGTGTGAGGGTGAAGGTGGTGATGAGGGGGTCGATGAGGTGATAGGTGATGAGAGGGTGGGGGGGTGACAGGGTGGAGTAGGGGGATGGGGAGTGAGTATGGTGGGAGGGTTGAGTGAGGGGTGGGAGGGGTTGCTAGGGTGAGTAGGTGGGCAACTTGGGTTGAGTAGGGGGGTAGGGGTGAGTAGGTGGGAGGGTGACGTGGTGAGAGGTGGGGCAGGGTGAAGTAGGTGGAGGTGAGTAGGTGGGAGGGTGGATAGGGGAGTAGGTGGAGTGGTGAGTAGGTGAGTAGGTGGAGAGTCGGGGGGTGTGGAGGGAGTAGTGGAGGGCGGGTGAAGAGGTGGGATGGTGAATAGGTGGGAGGATTGGTGAGTAGTAAGTAGTGGTGGTGAGGGTGAGTAGGTGAGGAGTGGTGAGTAGGTGAGTAGGGGGGAGGGGGAGTAGGTGGGAGGGTGAGTAGTGGAGTTGAGTGGTGTGATTGAGTAGGTGGGGGGAGCAGGTGGAGGAGTGAGGGGTAGGAGGAGGGTTGAGTAGTGGGAGGGTGAGTAGGGAGCTAGCAGGTGGGTGGGGGTGAGGTAGGTGGGGGGGTGAGTACGGTGAGTAGTGTGGGGGGGTGAGATAGGGAGTACGCGGTGGGGGTGAGTGGATGGGGGGTGAGTAGGTGGGAGGGTTGAGTAGGTGAGTAGAGGGGAGGGTGAGTCGGTGAGTAGGTTGAGTAGGTGGGAGGGTGAGTAAGTGCGGAGGGTGATGGTTTCGAGGAGGGAGTGGTGAGTAGGTGAGAGGTGGGAGGGTGAGTAGGTGGAGGAGGTGAATAGGTGGGCTGGATGAGTAGGATGAGTAGGTGGAGAGGGTGAGTAGGGGGAGGGTAGAGTAGGAGTAGGTGGAGAGGTGAGTAGGTGGGAAGTGAGTAGGTGAGTAGGGGGAGGGTGAGTAGGTTGGGAGGGGAGTAGGTGGGAGGGTGAGTTAGGGTGGGAGGGTGAGTAGGTGAGTAGGTGAGAGGTGGAGGTGGGGAGTACTAGCGGGGTGGGAGGGACATAGGTGGGAGGGGGGTGGGAGGTGAGTAGCGTGAGTATGGGTAGTAGGTGGGAGGGTGAGAGGGGTGGGGTGATAGGTGGCGGTGGTGGAGTCGTGTGAGTAGGTGTGGGCGGTGAGTGGGTGGGAGGTGAGTAGGTCGGGAGGGGTGACGTGAGGGTGGGGGTGGTGACTGGTAGAGAGGGTGGGGGGTTGTGATGGGGTATAAGAGGGTGGGTGAGGCGGAATGGGTGAGAGGTGGGGGGGGGTGAAGGAGTGAGAGGGTGGGGGGTGACCTGGGTGGTAGGTCGGGAGAGAGGTGGGGGGGGTGCTGGGTGAGTAGGGCGGTGAGGTATGAGGGTGGTAGGTGGAGGGTGAGTAGGGGTGGGGAGGTGACTGGGTGAGGGGTGATCTGAGGGTGACGGTGAGAGGGTGGGAGGGCAGTGGGGGGGAGAGGAGGGATAGTGGGTGTGATTGAAGGGGGGTGGAGGAGGGGGATGAGCTGGGGATGGGAGAGGTGGGGGGGACTGGGGTAGAGAGGGTGGGGGGGAGTGGGAGGTGGGTGAGTAGGCGAGAGGGTGGGGGTGACGGGTGAGTAGGTGGGAGGGTGAGTAGGGTGGGAGTGGGTGTTAGGGGAGGAGGGTGAGTAGGTGGGGAGGCTGAGTAGGTGAGTGAGGGTGGTTGGGAGACTGGGTGGGAGGGTGACGTGGGAGGTGGGAGGGTGCTGTGGTGGAGGGGAGACGGGGGAGGGGAGGGTGGAGGGGTGAGAGGTGACTGATGGGTGACTGGGTGAATGGTGACTGGGGACTGGTGATGGGGGAGAGGGTGAGATTGGTGAGAGGGTGGACTGGGGGCGGAGGTAGAGAGGGGACGTGTGAGAGGGGGGGGGTGGACTGGGTGAGGAGGGTGGGGGGGGAGTGGGTGAGTAGTGGAGAGGGTGGAGGGGGTGACAGGGTGAGAGGTGGGGAGGGTGAGTAGGGGGAGTGTGATTAGGTGGGAGGTGGAGTAGGGTGGGGAGGGTGAGTAGGTAGAGTGGGGTGGTTGGCGAGACTCGAGGGGTGGGGGGAGGGTGACTGAGGTGGTAGGCGTGACTTGGTGGCGGGTGACTGGTGCGAGGTGAGAGGGTGACTGGGTGTGGTGTGATTGGGTGAGCGTGACTGGGTGACTGGGTGACTGGGTGACTGGGGAGAGCGTTACGAACCCGCCCTTCTCCACCCCGGGTGTGAGCAGGGCGGTGAACTGGGATGACTGATGGAAGTAGGGGACTGGGGAGAGGGTGGACTTGGTGGTGAGGGGATGGGTGAGGGGGGGCGGGTGAAGCGGGTGAGAGTGGCGAGGGTGACTGGGGGGGGGAATGGGTGAGGCGGAGGGTGGGCGGGTGACAGGAAGGGGAGGGTGGGTGACCTGGGTGGGGGGTGACTGGGGTGGAGGGGACTGGGTGGAGGGTTGAATGGGTGGGAGGGTGACTGGTGGAGGCTGTTGTGCTGGTTGCAATGTTTATTGGGGGCCATTGTCCCCAATAAACATGCTACGTGTGACCTTAACCCTTCATTGCTTAACGGATAGCCGGTTAAGGTAATGAGCGCATTACGGTTATTTTTATTATTAGTGTACTGCAACGACACACTTTATTCGAGCAAATACCCGGTATGTACTGGGCAGATACCTGGAATGCGCCACTCCTAACCTCTGACAAGCCCCCGTTGCATTGCCTTACCAGCTGGGTTCATGCCGGCTGATGGGCGGCTGATCTGTTAAGATAATGATTAGGATTTAATAGGCTGCAATGCTTCGCGTGTGTCTACCAGATGGCATAAATTCATGATGAATGAATGCAGTTTATATATATATACTGTGCGTATTGCAGCCAGCGGAATAAATAATGCTTCAATCCTGCTTGGAAATAACTCAATGTACTCGGGCAGAAAACAGTCACAAACCTCAATACACCACGGTATACCCGAATTGCGGGATAGCCAAGCTCGAATAAAGTGTGTCGCCAGTGTAGTGCTGCAGAGGGTCTCTGGACATGAAACGTGTTGGTTTTATGTCCGGGGACCCCCTGCTTCGAGATATAGGCACTCCTTAATGAGTGCCAGTATCTCCTATGAATGGAAATGTGTCCGCGTCACGTGATCGGGGCTATCTCAATGCATAGGAGTACGGCACCTCATAACGGGGCCTGTATCTGTGGAAGCAGGGGGTCCCCGGACATAAAACCAATGCGGTTCATCCCCAGAGACCCCGACCACTCTACAATAGCAATCCTATTGATATTACACATTTTTTTTTGCCGCCGAAATTTGTGCAGAGTGAGGCGGGATCCTCTCTCTATGCTGACAGGATTCGCCAGCGGAGCCCTTCTCGCCAGGGCTCGCCACTCTCTGCCGGACCTCTCACAAGATATGTGCTCCTTCCTGGCATACTGCGAGGGGAATCCGCCACAAAACATTGAGAGTTTTAAGTCTGGCGAATGGCATTCTCGCAGTTCTCTGCATAGGCCCCTAAGTTTTCACAGGGGTAACGGAGTATCCTGCATATGGCGAACATAAACGCAATAATGTGGACGACTTTATTGCCGTTGCGGCTTTCATTAAAGTAGCTCTCTGCATAAGCCCCACAGTACAGTAAGTACCGTTTATAACATTTTACATGATGGTTCCTTCAGAAGGCTACAAGATTTTTAAGAATAGCTCGGGGGGACGGGGGGGGGGGGTGTTGGTAAGCGGTTGCATTACCGTTGCCTTGTATGTAGTAAGACTTTGATGAAGGTGGGTGGGGTGGTGGGGATGTGATGATACGCCTATGCGTTTCAACAAGGGTAACATGAGACATAACGCATGCGCCTGGCTGTCCACCAATTGTTCAGTATCTACTGTAGAAACGCTCAGCCAATCATAGTGCTGGACTACATTTTCTAGAATTGTGAATAAAATAATAGAACAAATAACCATGAGCAAAGCGATTGATTACAGGAGAACAGACCATCTGCAGTGACTAATCACTTGTCGTGCATAATGTATTGATATTTAAAAAAAAGAATAAAATAAGGCAGCTTGAATGCAGGTAGTGTAAGTAATACACGTACTGTAGTGAATGACAGGTAGTGGAACACAATAGAGTGAGCGCAAAAACGAAAAAAAAGAAAGAACGTAATTAATACACTCATATAATATGACATAAAGTCAATCAGTATTAAAAACACAGGGATGGAGGGGATGATGAATAGTAATCAATAAAAATATAATAAAACCACTCACACGGCCCTGTGTGAGGTCAGCCCATCACATAATCCAGAGTCTATCTAGTAGGTGATAGACGCTGTCCTTCGTAGTTCGTCCGGCGTCGGATTGAAGCTAACCTGCGAAATGCGTTGTTCTGAGGAGGACTTTTGGACACAGTGAGCCACCGTAAACAGACAAGTAGCCGTTATTGCCAGAGACTCGGACACAGAAGTCGGCGATACACGCCGGACGACACTACGAAGGACAGCTGTTTACACCTCTACTATCAGTGACCGTTTTTGAGTGACCATCCAGACGAGACTGTGGATATGTGATGGGCTGACACTCACACAATGGCCTGTGAGTGGGTTTATTATATTATTATCTATTCATCATCCCTCTATCCCTGTGATTTTAATACTGATTGGCTTTATGCCATATGATATATGAGTGATAATTACGTTCTCCCTTTTTTTGTTTTTGCGCTCACCCTATTGTGTTCGTATACTGGTGAGGCCTGGGAGATCCTCTTTGGCGAGCAGCAGAGAAGATTTGTGGCCAGTATTCACATTTTATTTATTGATTTTATTTTGTGGATGTCTATGAGTTTATCCAGTTATTAAGGGATCATTTCAATCATTTTACAAGGAGCGCCCCAGCTTCTTTGTATTAATACAGGTAGGTAATACAGGTAGTTACTGTAGTAAATTATACTGTATTTACCTTTCAATATAGATTGCCAAACAGGTGGTGTTGAGCCACTGGCAGTCCCGTAGTCTTCATTATACACATACTTGACAGATGACAGCGGGCCGGCTACACCTGTAGTGACAGCTGATGAAGCTGCGAAATCTTTTTGGTACATGCAAGATTGCAGAACTGTACGTGAAATCAGGCTTAAGCTGGAAGTGTTTGCAGGTATCCTAGCGGGGACAGATAGCAAGGGTTGCCGGTCAGCAGGTTTTCCCTGACGTCGGACGTTTATGTGTAAACCGGTGTGGCTGCTTGGCACCGGCGCTGTTACATGCTGGATGGGATTGACGAATCTTATTTGGATTAACATGGACCTTTCTCCTTTTGAAGTCTCCATGATCAAAGATACTGAAAAAACTGGCACCACACAGCAATACCCTCCACAACTCCGTGTGGCAGTGGCATACGAAAAAAAACCACGGATTGCTACTTACAGTAACTTTTTCCTTTTACTCACTTCCAAACACGAGCATCAGGTGTGAAAATTGTATTAAAAGTATAATTTGAGATAAAATATTGATAGATTTAACCAACTGTGGCCATTTTATCATTTGCTGCATTTATTGCAGAGCATATTACAAATGCATATGTACAGTCAATTCTTGCACAGTTACGTCGGTATATCATTGCTTCCGTCTCGGCGATTGTGCAGGGAGAAATAATGAAAAAAGACACAGTGCATTAGTTTTTATTATGAAACACCTAAATTGAACAGTAACTTCTTCAGTACCAAGGTCAATTCACAATGGACTACTGGTGGGTTTTTTTAACACCTGCAAGTCGACACATTACTGTAGCACATTACATAAGAATTTTACAATTAGAATAACTTGCACCAGTGCGATACGCGAAGAATTGTCCCCAATTAAATCCGAAACCATTTATAATTAAACAGATCAACAGCGATATCAACTGCAGTTCAAAGCAGTACAACGGTGGGTGCCGGGCAGCGCAAAAGCAGCATTAGCACGGGGGATATACATATATATTTTTGTATGGGCTCAGGGGTTCCCATAAAAGAGCATGCTGGGGTTTTTGTGCTTTGTTTAACCTATTCTCAGCTATTTTCAGCTGTAGGAGTTTAGTGGCTATCCTTACCATAGGTTTTTAAGCCCGCCCCTCCCCACATTCCCAAGTTAGTAGGTCCTTTCATTTTACTGGGATATATATCAATGTGGTCTTTCTCCCTCCTAATAGAGATAATAAGAATTTTATTCCTAATAGAGGTATATTAGTATTGATTGTAGGTTAGGACTTGCGAAACAGGGTCTGCCTTGTCGTGACTCGCAAGCTTACAATGGCTTTGGCCAAAGGGTAAACTAAAATGACCCTTTTTCAAGAGAATATATAAGTATTTCACTGTGTATTTTTGTCAGGTTGGGATGTAGCATTGGGTTCTCTGTCGTTGTTGTATACATACAGTGGCGGCCGAGCTGGAGTCTTCAGCGGCCGCCACCGCGATTGGGGGCAGACGCGGCAATTTTTTTTTCGAGCGTGCTGTGTGACAGCCGGGTGCCGGTCACGTGACGCCAGGCATCCCCGAAGACGCCAGGCATCACCGAAGACGCCAGGCATCCCGAAAGGGAGGTGAAGGTAAGGGGGGTTGCGAGCAATTCCAGCGCGTGGAGCGGAGCGGACAGCCAGGGGGTCACGAGGGGAAGGGAAGGGGGAGGGGAAAAGATGCGGGGAAGATGGTGCTGGCGCGCGGCCAAATCGGCGCCAGTCCGAAAACAGGCGGGGACAAAGGGGCAAATGCAGCAATGAAGCTGGCCACAGCAGTGATTACCACGCTCCATAGCACTTCTTTTGACAACGTATATACATATATATATATTATATGTGTAGAGGTATCAGTACCGGTGTTAGCCGAGCTCAATAATCAAAAAATAAATAGATGATACCGTTGTTGGCTAACGAATTCTTTATTTTGTGCGAGCTTTCGAGATACACTGAGTCTCTTCTTTCCGGCGCTGTTACAATGAATGAAGCAAGGATAACTTAAAAAACAGTGTCTCTTGGATATGTTATCTGTCTTGTCTTCCCCCGTGTGGATGTGTTTTATGGCTAGAGGTGTCAAAGGGTAACTGAAAGCAAGTGAAGAGAAAGAGTGTGTATGTGTATCAGTGTGAATAAAAATGAATGGAGAGCCCACAGTATAAACAGTGCTCTACACAAGGTGTGTGTGGAGTGAGAGGGATATAAATGGTGTGGGTGGGTGTGGAAAATGTGAGAGTTTGTAGCACAACTACTAAAAGTGTGTGTGTGGATACTATGTGGTCTACCTATTGGGTATATGGATGGAAAAAATAAGGAGTATTAGTATGTGTGAGAGACAGCTGTGTGTGCATACATATAGCACAGTATGTACAGACATGGCCTTTACGCTCATGGGAAGAGAGTTCGCTAGTGTCAGTAATGACTCATAAAATTTCGATCTCTGTTAGGACACTGCTAAGTGTCCCGAACAGTTGCATAAATTTGTATTCATGCAACCGTCTCTCTTTCGGGGTTTTAAGATTACCTTTTGAGTATGGCAACACCTCAGATCGTTCATCTTATGGCCAGAGTCAGAGAAATGTTCGCCAACAGGACTGTCTCTTGTCCGCGTGTGATGCTTGTGGCGATGCAGGTTCATCTGTTTAGCCCCTGTCCTGTCTCACCTATGTAGTAGCGCCCCCGGCATTCATGCACATGATGAGGTACACGACATTACTGGAGGAACAGGGTGAACCCTCCTCTGATTTTGTATTCCCGATTCTTGTGTGGTATTTGTATGTGTCCGCTGTGTAGAGCATTGCGCAGGTTTTGCATCTGGGTCCTGGCATGGTTTTGTCCCGCATTCAGTTGTTACTGCTGAATACTTTACTCCTCACCATAATATTCTTGAGATTATGGGGTGTCTGTATGATAATAAGGGTGCTTCAGGAAGAAGACCGTTGCAGTTTGTATCTCCTGGAGGATGGGTTGTAGTTTCCTGGCGATCTTGCGTAGGGCTCCTAGGTGTGGGTTATATGTGGACCACCAAAGGAACCCTGTCGCTTGTTCTCCTTCTGTTTGTATTCAAGGAGATCACTTCTTGGTATTCTGGTGGCTTTGTGAATTTGCTGGTCTACAATTCTGTGGTTATATCCACGGTTTATAAAGTCTGATCTCAAGGCTTTAATCCGCTGGTCTCTGTCTGCTGGTGTCGGAGCATATCTGTTGGCGAAACATTTCTTGACTCTGGCCATAAGATGAACGATCTGAGGGTTGCCATACTCAAAGGTAATCTTAAAAACCCCGAAAGAGAGACGGGTTGCATGAATACAAATTATGCAACTGTTCGGGACACTTAGCAGGGGCCTAAACAGAGAGATCGAAATTTTATGAGTCATTACTGACACTAGCGAACTCTCTTCCATGAGCGCTAAAGGCCATGTCTGTACATACTGTGCATATGATGCACACACAGCTGTCTCTCACACATACTAATACTCCATTATTTTCCATCCATATACACCAATAGGGACCACATAGTATCCACACACACTTTTAGTTGTGCTACAAACTCTCACAATTCCACACCCCACCCACACCATTATATCCCTCTCACTCCACACACACCTTGTGTAGAGCACTGTTTATACTGTGGGCTCTCCATTCATTTTATTCACAATGATACACATACACACTACTTTCTTCACTGCTTTCAGTTACCCTTTGACACCTCTAGCCATAAAAACACATCCACACGGGGGGGGAAGGACAAGAACAGATAACATTCCAAGAGACACTGTTTTTAAGTTATCCTTGCTTCATTCATTGTAACATCGCGGAGAAGAAGATCAGTGTATCTCGAAAGCTCGCACAATAAAAGCATTTCGTTAGCCACAGAACGGTATCATCTATTTATTTTTTGATTATATATATATATATATATTATTGTGGGGGCTCAGGGGTTCCCAAAAGAGCTTGTTGTAATTGTTGTAATACATTGTAATCATTTTAACCATTTTAATTTCATTTTATTCTGCTCAATATGTTGCAGAACTTCCAACACTTTTATGCTTTTATATATCCTAAATTTCACTACCTATTATTTAGGTCCATAGGGCAATGATATTATTGATATTGTGGTTGTATTATCATGTTTTTAACACTTTTTTCTGTTTTAGCCCATCAACTGCGTCTTGGTTAACAGTGTTTTTGTTAATAAAGTTTGTACACAAGTTTTTGAATTTGTTAATCATAGCTAGTGACGTATGTTTGCGGACTCTAACCCCGCCCCCGTTGGTTCCCTATTGGACAATAGAAACTAAGGGCTTAGCCAAAGAGGCACGATCGCGGGATATATAGCTTCTATCTGAATCCACTCATTATTAGTCCCGATGAGAAAACGTTCCGTTTTGAATCGCGTAGGACAAGGTTTACTAGTGTTCTAGCCTCATACTAGCACCCCAGTGCGCGACTTTGACTGTTTGTGAGCGGCCGGAAATCCCCGTGGTGACGTCACGATCCAGGAAGCGCTTCACACGGAGGAGAGTGCTGGCACCCAGCTGATGCCAAGACTGCCCTGCTGAAGCACTGCAGGAATCAGCATCTCCCGCCTACCTGTGCTTAGGGGAGCAAGGAACAGCAGAGGTTGTGCACCAATTTCAATAGGATCCTGCAATATCGAGGACAGCAGCATCACTCCTGCAAGCACACCTATTCTGGTCTCCGGAGGCGTTGGGTAAAATATCCCGAAACTGCTCGTTATTATTGTATTTGATGTTCGCACATTACTCACCCATTATTATATATGTCAATAATATTTTATGTTACACATACAATTGAAGTCAGGCTTACAGGTCTATAATTTCCCGGTTGTGATCTAGCTCCCTTTTTAAATGTAGGCAACACACCCTTTAGGCCAACTTGTGGTACTGAGCCTGTGGAAAGGAGTCCTTGAATATTAAAAATAATGGTTTGGCATTAGTGAGCTTACTCTTTGAGAACTTTGGATGTATGCCATTGGGGCCAGGTGCCTTATTACTTTAATTTTTTCAAGTCGCTTATGAACTTCTTCCTC
>WSYH01014125.1:0-16016 GCA_036426205.1 Ascaphus truei
TGGGCACCCCTGCTATAAAACATGACAGCACTAATGTGCATGGTAAATTCCATTCACTTTAGTGGGGCTTTCCGTGCAGTAGCACCAGATAAAAGCAAAGCTCCGGTTTTACCTTTAACAGCAATTAACAAACTTATCCAGATAGTGTTTTGTTTTACATCCAACTTCATGCTATAGTGATTTATAGTTATTGACACATTTGTTTATAAAAAAAATAATCTTACTGGTACAGATTCCCACAACTGAAGGTTACACTTTTTTTATTTATTATTTTATATTTGTATATATTAAACAGAAGGAGGTTTCTGATCTTCCTTATGTTGATCTTAAGATCCAACTAATATGATTAAATAATTTATAAGATGCCAGAAAATGACAATGACAAAGTCACTCACGCCACATAAACGGGGGGGGGGGGGGGGGGGGGGGGGGGGGGGGGGGGGAACCCCCCCCCCAAGAGTGTCTGCGGGTAATGTATTATAGTGTCACGCCACAGCTAAACGACCAGCGTGTCTGCGAGTATTGTTATTATAGTGTCACTCCACAGCATAACGCATAGGTGTCGCGGGTAATGTTATTATATGACACGCCACAGCATAACGACCAGCGTGTCTGCGAGTAATATATTATAGGTCACTCCACGCATAACGACCAGGTGTCTGCGGGTAATGTTATTATAGTGTCACGCAACATAAACGACCAGCGTATCTGCGTGGTAATGTTATTATAGTGTCACCTCCACAGACATAACGCCAGCGTGTCTGCGTGGTAATGTTATTATAGTGTCCGCCACACAGCATAACGCCCAGCGTGTCTGCGGGTAATGTTATTATAGTGTCACGCCACAGCATAACGACCAGCGTGTTGCGGGTGCGGTAATTTATTATAGTGTCACGCCACAGCATAACGACCAGCGTGTCTGGCGGGTAATGTATTATAGTGTCACGCCACAAAATAACGATAGCGTGTCTGCGGGTATGTTATTATAGTGTCACGCCACAGCATAACGCATAGCGTGTCTGCGGGTAATGTTTATAGTGTCACGCCACAGCATAACGCCAGCGTGTCTGCGGTGGTAATGTATTAAGTGTCCCGCCACAGCATAACGACCAGCGTGTCTGCGGGTAATGTTATATAGTGTCACGCCACACAGCATAACGACCAGCGTGTCTGCGGGTAATGTTATTATAGTGTCACGCCACAGCATAACGCCCAGCGTGTCTGCGGGTAATGTTATTATAGTGTCACGCCACAGCATAACGACCAGCGTGTCTGCGGGTAATGTTATTATAGTGTCACGCCACAGCATAACGCCCAGCGTGTCTGCGGGTAATGTTATTATAGTGTCACGCCACACGCATAACGACCAGCGTGTCTGCAGGTAATGTTATTATAGTGTCACGCCACAGCATAACGACCAGCGTGTCTGCGGGTAATGTTATTATAGTGTCACGCCACAGCATAACGACCAGCGTGTCTGCGGGTAATGTTATTATAGTGTCACGCCACAGCATAACGACCAGCGTGTCTGCAGGTAATGTTATTATAGTGTCACGCCACAGCATAACGACCAGCGTGTCTGCGGGTAATGTTATTATAGTGTCACTCCACATAACGACCAGCGTGTCTGCAGGCAATGTTATTATAGTGTCACGCCACAGCATAACGACCAGCATGTCTGCAGGTAATGTTATTATAGTGTCACGCCACAGCATAACGACCAGCGTGACTGCAGGTATTGTTATTATAGTGTCACTCCACAGCATAACGCCCAGCGTGTCTGCAGGCAATGTTATTATAGTGTCACGCCACAGCATAATGACCAGCATGTCTGCAGGTAATGTTATTATAGTGTCACGCCACAGCATAACGACCAGCGTGACTGCAGGTATTGTTATTATAGTGTCACGCCACAGCATAACGACCAGCGTGACTGCAGGTATTGTTATTATAGTGTCACTCCACAGCATAACGCATAGCGTGTCTGCAGGTAATGTTATTATAGTGTCACGCCACAGCATAACGCCCAGCGTGTCTGCGGTTGTTGCAGGGTAAGTCCGCAAATTATTATAAGTGTCACGCCACAGCATAACGACAGCGTGTCTGCGGGTAATGTTATTATAGTGTCACGCCACAGCATAACGACCAGCGTGTCTGCAGGTAATGTTATTATAGTGTCACGCCACAGCATAACGACCAGCGTGTCTGCGGGTAATGTTATTATAGTGTCACTCCACAGCATAACGCCCAGCGTGTCTGCGGGTAATGTTATTATAGTGTCACGACAAAGCATAACGACCAGCGTGACTGCAGGTAATGTTATTATAGTGTCACGCCACAGCATAACGCCCAGAGTGTCTGCGGGTAATGTTATTATAGTGTCATGCCACAGCATAACGCATAGCGTGTCTGCGGTAATGTTAATATAGTGTCACGCCACAGCATAACGCACCAGTGTGCGGGTTAATGTTTTATAGTGTCACGCCACAGCATAACGACCAGGTGTCAGTTATTATAGTGTCACGCCACAGCATAACGCCCGCTGTCTGCGGGTAATGTTATGTGTCCACGCCAAAGCATAACGCCCAGGTGACTGCGGGTAATGTTATTATAGTGTCAAGCCACAGCATAACGACCAGCGTACTGAGGTAATGTTATTATAGTGTCATGCCACAGCATAACGCAAGCGTGTCTGCGGGTAATGGTTATTATAGTGTCACGCCACAGCATAACGCCAGCGTGTCTGCGGGTAATGTTATTATAGTGTCATGCCACAGCATAACGCCCAGCGTGTCTGCGGGTAATGTTATTAGTGTCATGCAACAGCATACCGACAAGCGTGTGTCTGCGGGTAATGTTATTATAGGTCAAGCCACAGCATAGACCAGCGTGTCTGCGGTAGTGTAATGTTATTATAGTGTCACGCCACAGCATAACGACCAGCGTGTCTGCAGGTAATGTTATTATAGTGTCACGCCACAGCATAACGACCAGCGTGTCTGCGGGTAATGTTATTATAGTGTCATGCCACAGCATAACGCATAGCGTGTCTGCGGGGTAATGTTATTATAGTGTCACGCCACAGCATAACGACCGCGTGCTCTGGGGTAATGTTATTATAGTGTCAGCCACAGCATAACGACCGCGTCTGTGGGTAATGTTATTATAGTGTCACGCCACAGCATAACGCATAGCGTGTCTGCGGGTAATGTTATTATAGTGTTCACGCCACAGCATAACGCCACGTGTCTGCTGGGTAATGTTATTATATGTCACGCACAGTAAACCCAGCGTGTGCTGCGGTAATGTTATTATAGTGTCATGCCACAGCAATAACGACCAGCGTGCTGCGTGGGTATGTTATTATAGTGTCACGCCACAGATAACGACCAGCGTGTCTGGCGGTAATGTTAATAGTGTCACGCTACAGCATAACGACCACGTGTTCTGAGGGTAATGTTATTATAGTGTCACGCCCACAGCATAAACGCATAGCGTGTCTGCGGGTAATGTTATTATAGTGTCACGCCCACGCATAACGACCAGCGTTGTCTGCGGTGGTAATGTTTAGATATAGTGTCATGCCACAGCATAACGACCAGCGTGTCTGCTGGTAAGTTATTATAGTGTCACGCCACAGCATAACGACCAGCGTGTCTGCGGTGGTAATGTTATTATAGTGTCATGCCACAGCATACAAACGGACCAGCGTGTGCTTGGTAATGTTATTTAGTGTCACGCCACAGCATAACGACCAGCGTGTCTGTGGTAATGTTATTATAGTGTCACGCCACAGCATAACACCCAGCGTTGTGCGGTAATGTTATTATAGTGTCATGCCACAGCATAACGACCAGCGTGTCTGCGTGGTAATGTATTATAGTGTCACGCCACAGCATAACGACCAGCGTGTCTGCACGGTAATGTTATTATAGTGTCACGCCACAGCATAACGACCAGCGTGTCTGCGGGTAGAGTAGTTATATAGTGTCATGACACGCA
Organism: Ascaphus truei; assembly: GCA_036426205.1. NCBI lineage: Eukaryota > Metazoa > Chordata > Amphibia > Anura > Ascaphidae > Ascaphus > Ascaphus truei. The sequence goes on from WSYH01014125.1 coordinate 4,003, forward strand.
TACGCATAGACGTGTCTGCGGGTAGTTATTATGGTCACGCCACTAAGACCAGGTGTTGCGTGGTAATGTTATTATAGTGTCATGACAGCATAACGACAGCGTGTTGCTGTAATGTATGTATTAGTGTCCACGCCACAGCATAACGACCAGCGTTTCGTGTCTGCGGGTATGTTATTATAGTGTCACGCCACCGCATAACGCCCAGCGTGTCTGCGAGGTAATGTTATTATAGTGTCACGCACAAGCATAACGTCCAGCGTGTCTGCGGGTAATGTTATTATATCACGCACAGACATAACGACCAGCGTGTTCTGCGGGTTAATGTTATATAGTGTCACCACAGCAAAAGACCAGCGTGGTATGAGGTAATGTTATTATAGTGACACGCCACAGCATAACGACCAGGGTGTCTGGGGTAATGTTTATAGTGTGTCACGCCACATAACGACCAGCGTGTCTGCGGGTAATGTTATTATAGTGTCACGCCACAGGCATAACGACCAGCGGGTTGGGGTAATTGTTATTATAGTCACTCCACATAACGACCAGCGTGTCTGCAGGCGCATGTTATTATATGTCACGCACACGCATAAGACCAGCATGTCTGCCGGTAATGTTATTATAGTGTCAGCCACAGCATAACGAACCAGCGTGACGGCAGGTATTGTTATTTAGTGTAATCCCACAGCATAACGCCCAGCGGGTCTGGCGGGCAATGTTATTATAGTGGTCACGCCAAGCATAACGACCAGCATGTCTTGGCGGTAATGTTATTATAGTGTCCGCCACAGCATAACGACCAGCGTGACTGCGGTATTGTATTATAGTGTCAGCACACGATAACGACACGGCTGCAGGATTGTTTTATGGTCACCCACAGCAGAACGCTAGTGTCTGCAGGTAATGGTATTTAAGGTCACGCCACAGCATAACGCCCAGCGTGTCTGCGGGTAATGTTATTATAGTGTCACGCCAAGCATAAGACCAGCGTGTCTGCGCGGGAATGTTTTTATATGGTCACGCCACAGCATAACGACCAGCGTGTCTGAGGTAATGTTATTTATAGTGTCACGCCACAGACATACGACCAGACGGTCTGCGCGGTTGGTTATGTATTATGTGTCATCCCAGCATATACGCCCAGCGTGTCTGCGGTAATGTATTATAGTGTCACGCACAAGCATAAGACCAGCGTGACTGCAGGTATGTTATTATAGTGTCACGCCACAGCATAACGCCCAGAGTGGTCTGCGGGGTAAGTGTATATAGTGTCATGCACAGCATAACGCATAGCGTGTCTGGGGGGGTAATGTTAATATAGTGTCCGCCACAGCATACCGCCGCAGAGTGGTCTGCGGGGTTAATGTTATATAGTGTCACGCCACAGCATAACGACCAGCGTGTCAGTGATTATTATAGTGTCACGCCACAGCATAACGCCCAGCGTGTCTGCGGTCGGGTGGTAATTATTATAGTGTCACGCCACAGCATAACGCCCCAGCGTGAGCAGGTAATGTTATTATAGTGTCACGCCACAGGCAAACGGGACCAGCGTATCTGCAGTTATGTTATTATAGTGTCATGCCACAGCATAACGCATAGCGGTTCTGCGGGGTAATGTTATTATAGTGTCACGCCACAGCATAACGACCAGCGTGGTCGCGGGGTATGTTATAGAGGTCATGCACCAGCATAACGCCCAGCGTGTCTGCGGGTGTAATGTTATTATAGTGTCAGCCAACAGCATAGACGACCAGCGTGTCTGCGGTGGTAATGTTATATAGTGTCACGCCACAGCATAACGACCCGCGTTGTCTGTAGGGTAATGTTATTATAGTGTCACGCCACAGCATAACGACCAGCGTGTCTGACAGGTAATGTTATATAGTGTCACGCCACAGCATAACGACAGCGTGTCTGCGGAGGTAATGTATTATAGTGTCATGCCAAAGCATAACGCATAGCCGTGTCTGCGGGAAATGTAATTGTAATGTTATTATAGTGTCACGCACAGCAAACGACCAGCGTTGTTGCTGCGGGTAATGTTATTATAGTGTCAGCCACAGCATAACGACAGCGTGTTCGGCAGGTAATGTTATTATAGTGTCACGCCACAGCATACCAGCGGGTCTGCGGGTAATGTTATTATAGTGTCACGCCACAGCATAACGACCAGGTGTCTGCGGGGGTAATGTTATTATAGTGCACGCCAAAGATAACACAGCGTGCTGCAGGTAATGTTATTATAGGTCATGCCACAGCATACGACCAGCGTGTCTGCGGGTAATGTTATTATAGTGTCAAGCCACAGCAAACGACCGGTTCTGCAGGTAATTTATTATAGTGTCACGCTACAGCATAACGACCAGCGTGTCTGCGGGTAGGTAATGTTATTTATAGTGTCACGCCACAGCATAACGCCATAGCGTGTCGCGGGTAAGGTTATTATTATAGTGTCACGCCACAGCTAACGACCAGCGTGTCTGCGGGGTAATGTTATTATAGTGTATGCCACAGCATAACGACCAGCGTGTCTGCTGGTAATGTTATATAGTGTCACGCCACAGCATAACGACCAGCGTGTCTGCGGGTAATGTTATTATAGTGTCATGCCACAGCATAACGACCAGCGTGTCTGCTGTAATGTTATTATAGTGTCACGCCACAGCATAACGACCAGCGTGTCTGTGGGTAATGTTATTATAGTGTCACGCCACAGCATAACACCCAGCGTGACTGCAGGTAATGTTATTATAGTGTCATGCCACAGCATAACGACCAGCGTGTCTGCGGGTAATGTTATTATAGTGTCACGCCACAGCATAACGACCAGCGTGTCTGCAGGTAATGTTATATAGTGTCACGCCACAGCTAACGCCAGGTGTCTGCGAGGGTAATGTTATTATAGTGTCATGCCACAGCATAACGCATAGCGTGTCTGCGGGTAATGTTATTATAGGTCACGCCAGCACCTAACGACCAGCGTGTCTGGGGTAATGTTATTATAGTGTCATGCACAGCACGAAAACGACCAGCGTGTCTGCGGTAATGTTATTATAGTGTCACGCCACAGCATAACGACCATAGGTCTGCGGGTGGTAATGTTATTATAGTGTCAGCCACAGCATAACGCCATAGCGTGTCTGCGGGTAATGTTATTATAGTGTCACGCCACAGCATAACGACCCAGCGTGTGCAGGGTAATGTTATTATAGTGTCACGCCACAGCATAACGCCAGCGTGTCTGCGGGTATGTTATTATAGTGTCACGCACAGCATAACGACAGCGTGTCTGCATGGTGGAAATGTTATTATAGTGTCACGCACAGCATAACGACCAGCGTGTCTGCGGGTAATGTTATTATAGTGGTCATGCCACAGCATAACGACCAGCGTTGTCTGGGTAATGTTATTATAGTGTCACGCCACAGCATAACGACCAGCGTCTGGGTAATGTATTATAGTGTCACGCCACAGCCATAAAGCCCAGCGTGTCTGCGGGTAATGTTATTATAGTGTACGCCACAGCATAACGACCAGCGTGTCTGTGGGTAATGTTCTTATAGGTCACGCCACAGATAACACCCAGCGTGTCTGCCAGGTAATGTTATTATAGTGTCATGCCACAGCATAAACGACCAGCGTGTCTGCGGGTAGGTATGTTATTATGTGTCACGCCACAGCATAAGACCAGCGTGTCTGAGGTAATGTTATTATAGTGTCAGCACAGCATAACGCAAGGTGTCTGCGGGTAATGTTATTATAGTGTCACGCCACAAGCATAACGACATAGCGTGTCTGCGGGTAATGTATTATAGTGTAACGCCAAAGCATAACGAACCAGCGTGTCTGCGGGTTAATGTAGTATAGTGTAATGCCACAGCATAAGACCAGCGTGTCTGGCGGTAATGTTATTATAGTTGTCACGCCACAGCAAACGCATAGCGTGTCGCTGGGTAATGTATTATAGTGTCAAGCTACAGCATACGCCCAGCGTGTGGTCTGCGGGGTAATGTTATTATAGTGTACGCCCACAGCATAACGACCAGCGTGTTCGTGGGTAATGTTATTATAGTGTCACTGCCACAGCATAACGACCAGCGTGTCGGGGGAATGTTATTATGTGTCACGCCACGCATAACGCCCAGAGTGTCTGCGGGTAGGTAAGGTAATGTATTATAGTGTCAGCCCCGCATAACGACCAGCGTGTCTGCTGGGGTAATGTTATTATAGTGTCACGCCACAGCATAACGACCAGCGTTGGTCTGGTGGTAATGTTATTATAGTGTCACGCCACAGCATAACGCCATAGCGTGTGCGGGTAATGTTTTATAGTGTCAAGCCACGCCATAACGACCAGCGTGTCTGCGGGTAATGTTATTATAGTGTCACGCCACAGCATAACGACCAGCGTGTCTGCGAGTATTGTTATTATAGTGTCACTCCACAGCATAACGCATAGCGTGTCTGCGGGTAATGTTATTATAGTGACACGCCACAGCATAACGACCAGCGTGTATGCGGGTAGTAACGGTAATGTTATATGTGTCACGCCACAGCATAACGACCAGCGTGTCTGCGGGTAATGTTATTATAGTGTCACGCCACAAAATAACGATAGCGTGTCTGCGGGGTATGTTATTATAGTGTCACCCACAGCATAACGCATAGCGTGTCTGCGGGTAATGTTATTATAGTGTCACGCCACAGCATAACGCAAGCGTGTCTGCGGGGTAATTATTAAGTGTCACGCCACAGATAACGACCAGCGTGTCTGCGGGTAATGTTATTATAGTGTCACGCCACAGCATAACGACCAGCGTGTTTGCGGGTAATGTTATTATAGTGTCAAGCCACAGCATAACGCCCCAGCGTGTCTGCGGGTAATGTTATTATAGTGTCACGCCACAGCATAACGACCAGCGTGTCTGCGGGTAATGTTATTATAGTGTCCACGCCACAGCATAACGCCCAGCGTGTCTGCGGGTAATGTATTATAGTGTCACGCCACCGCATAACGACCAGCGTGTCTGCGGGTAATGTTATTATAGTGTCACGCCACAGCATAAGACCAGAGCGTCTGGGGTAATGTATTATAGTGATCAGCCACAGCATAACGACCAGCGTGTCTGCGGGTAATGTTATTATAGTGTCACGCCACAGCATAACGACCAGCGTGTCTGCGGGTAATGTTATTATAGTGTCACGCACAGCCTAACGACCAGCGTGCTGGCGGGTAATGTTATTATAGTGTCACTCCACATAACGACCAGCGGTGTCTGCAGGCAATGTTTTATAGTGTCACGCCACAGCATAACGACCAGCATGTCTGCAGGTAATGTTATTATAGTCACGCCACAGCATAACGACCAGCGTGACTGCAGGTATGTGTATTATAGTGTCACTCACAGCATAACGCCCAGCGTGTCTGCAGGCAATGTTATTATAGTGTCACGCCACAGCATAATGACCAGCATGTCTGCAGGTAATGTTATTATAGTGTCACGCCACAGCATAACGACCAGCGTGACTGCAGGTATTGTTATTATAGTGTCACGCCACAGCATAACGACCAGCGTGCTGCAGGTATGTTATATAGTGTCACTCCACAGCATAACGCCTAGCGTGTCTGCAGGTAATGTTATATAGTGTCACGCACAGCATAACGCCCAGCGTGTGCTGTGCAGGGTAAGTGTTATTATAAGTGTCACGCCACAGCATAACGACCAGCGTGTCTGCGGGTAATGTTATTATAGTGTCACGCCACAGCATAACGACCAGCGTGTCTGCAGGTATAATGTTATTATAGTGTCACGCCACAGCATAACGACCACGTGTCTGGCGCGGTAATGTTATTATAGTGTCACTCCACGCATAACGCCCAGCGTGTCTGCGGGTAATGTTATTATAGTGTCACGACAAAGCATAACGACCAGCGTGACTGCAGGTAATGTATTATAGTGGTCACGCCACAGCATAACGCCAGAGTGTCTGCGGGTAATGTATATAGTGTCATGCCACAGCATAACGCATAGCGTGTCTGCGGTAATGTTAATATAGTGTCACGCCACAGCATAACGCACCAGTGTCGCGGGTTAATGTTATTATAGTGTCACGCCACAGCATAACGACCAGCGTGTCATGTTATTATAGTGTCACGCCACACACATAACGCCCAGCTGTCTGCGGGTAATGTTATAGTGTCCGCCAGCATAACGCCCAGCGTGACTGCAGGTAATGTTATTATAGTGTCACGCCACAGCATAACGACCAGCGTATCTGCAGGTAATGTTATTATAGTGTCATGCCACAGCATAACGCATAGCGTGTCTGCGGGTAATGGTATTATAGTGTCACGCCACAGCATAACGACCAGCGTGTCTGCGGGTAATGTTATTATAGTGTCATGCCACAGCATAACGCCCAGCGTGTCTGCGGGTAATGTTATTATAGTGTCATGCAACAGCATAGCGACAAGCGTGTCTGCGGGTAATGTTATTATAGTGTCACGCCACAGCATAACGACCAGCGTGTGTCTGCGGTATGGTGGTAATGTTATTATAGTGTCACGCCACAGCATAACGACCAGCGTGTCTGCAGGTAATGTTATTATAGTGTCACGCCACAGCATAACGACAGCGTGTCTGCGGGTAATGTTATTATAGTGTCATGCCAAAGCATAACGCATAGCGTGTCTGCGGGTAATGTTATTATAGTGTCACGCCACAGCATAACGACCAGCGTGTCTGCGGGTAATGTTATTATAGTGTCATGCCACAGCATAACGACCGCGTCTGTGAGGGTAATGTTATTATAGTGTCACGCCACAGCATAACGCATAGCGTGTCTGCGGGTAATGTTATTATAGTGTCACGCCACAGCATAAGCCAGCGTGTCTGCGGGTAATTTATTATATGTCACGCCACAGTAAACCCAGCGTGTGACTGCAGGTAATGTTATTATAGTGTCATGCCACAGCAATAACGACCAGCGTGCCTGCGTGGGTATGTATTATAGTGTCACGCCACAGCATAACGACCAGCGTGTCTGCAGGTAATGTTAATAGGGTCACGCTACAGCATAACGACCACGTGTTCTGCGGGTAATGTTATTATAGTGTCACGCCACAGCATAAACGCATAGCGTGTCTGGGGTAATGTTATTATAGTGTCACGCCCAGCATAACGACAGCGTGTCTGCGTGGTAATGTTTATATAGTGTCATGCCACAGCATAACGACCAGCGTGTCTGCTGGTAAGTTATTATAGTGTCCACGCCACAGCATAACGACCAGCGTGTCTGCGGTAATGTTATTGGGGGTAATGTTATTATAGTGTCATGCCACAGCATCAAACGACCAGCGTGTTGCCTTGTAATGTTATATAGTGTCACGCCACAGCATAACGACCAGCGTGTCTGTGGTAAGTTATTATAGTGTCACGCCACAGCATAACACCCAGCGTGTGTGCAGGTAATGTTATTATAGTGTCAGCCACAGCATAACGACCAGCGTGTCTGCGTGGTAATGTTATTATAGTGTCACGCCACAGCTAACGACCAGCGTGTCTGGGTAATGTTATTATAGTGTCACGCCACAGCATAACGACCAGCGTGTCTGCGGGTAGAGTAAGTTATTATAGTGTCATGACACGCATAACACGCATAGCGTGTCTGCGGGTAAGTTATTATAGGTCACGCCACCATAAGACCAGGTGTCTGCGTGGTAATGTTATTTATAGTGTCATGACAGCATAACGACAGCGTGTTGCTGTAATGTATGTATTAGTGTCCACGCCACAGCATAACGACCAGTCGTGTCTGCGGGTATGTTATTATAGTGTCACGCCACCGCATAACGCCCAGCGTGTCTGCGAGGTAATGTTATTATAGTGTCACGCACAAGCATAACGTCCAGCGTGTCTGCGGGTAATGTTATTATATCACGCACAGACATAACGACCAGCGTGTCTCTGCGGGTAATGTTATATAGTGTCAACCACAGCAAAACGACCAGCGTGGTTGAGGTAATGTTATTATAGTGACACGCCACAGCATAACGACCAGGGTGTTGCGGGTAATGTATTATAGTGTGTCACGCCACAATCAAACGCCAGCGTGTCTGCGGGTAATGTTATTATAGTGTCACGCCACAGCATAACGCCACGGGTTGCGGGTAATGTGATTATTATAGTCACTCCAATAACGACCAGCGTGTCTGCAGGGCAGAGTTATTATAGTGTCACGCAACACGCATAAGACCAGCTTCTGCCGGTAAATGTTATTATAGTGTACGCCACAGCATAAACGACCGCGTGACGCAGGTATTGTTATTAGTGTCAATCCCACAGCATAACGCCCAGCGTGTCTGCAGGGAATGTTATTATAGTGGTCACGCCACAGCATAATGACCAGCATGTCTCTTGGCAGGTAATGTTATTATAGTGTCACGCCACAGCATAACGACCAGCGTGCTGCAGTATTGTGATTATAGTGTCGCCCAGCATAACGACAGCGGCTGCAGGTATTGTATTTATGTGTCCACTCCACAGCAGAACGCATAGTGTCTGCAGGTAATGTGTATTTAAGTGTCACGCCACAGCATAAAGCCCAGCTGGTCTGCGGGTAATGTTATATGTGTCACGCCACGCATAAAGACCAGCGTGTCTGCGGGTAATGTTATATTGGTCACGCACACAGCATAACGACCAGCGTGTCTGAGGTAATGTTATTTATAGTGTCACGCCACAGACATACGACCACGCGTCTGCGCGGTTGTTATTATATGTGTCAATCCGCAGCATATACGCCCAGCGTGTCTGCGGGTAATGTATTATAGTGTCACGACAAGCATAAGCGACCAGCGTGACTGCAGGTATGTTATTATAGTGTCACGCCACAGCATAACGCCCAGAGTGGTCTGCGGGGAAGTGTATTATAGTGTCATGCACAGCATAACGCATAGCGTGTCTGGGGGGGTAATGTTAATATAGTGTCCGCCACAGCATACCGCCGCAGGTGTCTGCGGGTGTAATGTATATAGTGTCACGCCACAGCATAACGACCAGCGTGTCATGATTATTATAGTGTCACGCCACAGCATAACGCCCAGCGTGTCTGGGTCGGTGGTGGTAATGTTTATAGTGTCACGCCACAGCATAACGCCAGCGTGAGCAGGTAATGTTATTATAGTGTCACGCCACAGGCAAACGGACCAGCGTATCTGCAGTTATGTTATTATAGTGTCATGCCACAGCATAACGCATAGCGGGTTCTGGGCGAGGGGTAATGTTATTATAGTGTCACGCCACAGCATAACGACCAGCGTGGTCTGCGGGGTATGTTATAGAGGTCATGCACCAGCATAACGCCCAGCGTGTCTGCGGGTGTAATGTTATTATAGTGTCATGCCAACAGCATAGACGACCAGCGTGTCTGCGGGTAATGTTATATAGTGTCACGCCACAGCATAACGACCACGCGTGTCTGAGGGTAATGTTATTATAGTGTCACGCCACAGCATAACGACCAGCGTGTCTGACAGGTAATGTTATTATAGTGTCACGCCACAGCATAAGACAGCGTGTCTGCGGGGTAATGTTATTATAGTGTCATGCCAAAGCATAACGCATAGCGTGTCTGCGGGTAATGTTTTTAATTGTAATGTTATTATAGTGTCAGCAACAGCAAACGACCAGCGTTGTCTGGCGGGTGGTAATGTTATTATAGTGTCATGCCACAGCATAACGACCAGCGTGTTCGTGCAGGTAATGTTATTATAGTGTCACGCCACAGCATACCGATAGCGGGTCTGCGGGGGTAATGTTATTATAGTGTCACGCCACAGCATAACGACCAGGTGTCTGCGGGGTAAGTATTTAGTGCAGCCAAAAAACAAGCGTGCTGCAGGTAATGTATTATAGTGTCATGCCACAGCATACGACCAGCGTGTCTGCGGGTAATGTTATTATAGTGTCACGCCACAGCATAACGACCGGTTCTGCAGGTAATTTATTATAGTGTACGCTACAGCATAACGACCAAGCGTGTCTGCGTGGTAATGTTATTTATAGTGTCACGCCACAGCATAACGCCATAGCGTGTCTGCGGGTAGTTTTATTATAGTGTCACGCCACAGCTAACGACCAGCGTGTCGCGGGTAATGTTATTATAGTGTATGCCACAGCATAACGACCAGCGTGTCTGCGGTAATGTTAGTATAGTTTGTCACGCCACAGCATAACGACCAGCGTGTCTGCGGGTAATGTTATTATAGTGTCATGCCAAGCATAACGACCAGCGTGTCTGCTGTAATGTTATTATAGTGTCACGCCCAGCATAACGACCAGCGTGTCTGTGGGTTAATGTTATTATAGTGTCACGCCACAGCATAACACCCAGCGTGACTGCAGGGTATGTTATTAAGTGTCATGCCACAGCATAACGACCAGCTGTCCTGAGGGTAATGTTATTATAGTGTCACGCCACAGCCATAACGACCAGCGTGTCTGCAGGTAATGTTATATAGTGTCACGCCACAGCATAACCCAGCGTGTCTGCGAGGGTAATGTTATTATAGTGTCATGCCACAGCATAACGCATAGGCGTGTCTGCGGGTAATGTTATTATAGGTCCGCCAGCACCTAACGACCAGCGTGTCTGGGGTAATGTTATTATAGTGTCATGCCACAGCAAAACGACCAGCGTGTCTGCTGGTAATGTTATTATAGTGTCACGCCACAGCATAACGACCATAGTGTCTGCGGGTGGTAATGTTATTATAGTGTCATGCCACAGCATAACGCCATAGCGTGTCTGCGGGTAATGTTATTATAGTGTCACGCCACAGCATAACGACCCAGCGTGTGCAGGGTAATGTTATTATAGTGTCACGCCACAGCATAACGACCAGGTGTCTGCGGGTATGTTATTATAGTGTCACGCACAGCATAACGCAGCGTGTCTGCGGGGAAATGTTATTATAGTGTCACGCCACAGCATAACGACCAGCGTGTCTGCGGGTAATGTTATTATAGTGTCATGCCACAGCATAACGACCAGCGTGTCTGTGGTAATGTTATATAGTGTCACGCCACAGCATAACGACCAGCGTCTGCGGTAATGTATTATAGTGTCACGCCACAGCATAAACCCAGCGTGTCTGCGGGTATGTTATTATAGTGTAACGCCACAGCATAACGACCAGCCGTGTTGTGGGTAATGTTTTATAGTGTCACGCCACAGATAACACCCAGCGTGACTGCCAGGTAATGTTATTATAGTGTCATGCCACAGCATAAACGCCAGCGTGTCTGGCGGCGGTGGTAATGTATTATGGTCACGCCACAGCATAAGACCAGCGTGTCTGAGGTAATGTTATTATAGTGTCAGCACAGCATAACGCAAGCGTGTCTGCGGGTAATGTTATTATAGTGTCACGCCCAAGCATAACGACAGCGTGTCTGCGGGTAATGTATTATAGTGTACGCCAAAGCATAAGAACCAGCGTGTCTGCGGGTAATGTAGTATAGTGTAATGCCACAGCATAAAGACCAGCGTGTCTGGCCGGTAATGTTATTATAGTGTCACGCCACAGCAAACGCATAGCGTGTCGCGGGTAATGTATTATAGTGTCAAGCTACAGCATACGCCCAGCGTGTGGTCTGCGGGGTAATGTTATTATAGTGTACGCCCACAGCATAACGACAGCGTGTCTGGGAATGTTATTATAGTGTCATGCCACAGCATAACGCAGCGTGTCGCGGGGAATGTTATTATGTGTCACGCCACGCATAACGACCCAGGTGTCGGGGTGGTAAGGTAATGTTATTATAGTGTCATGCCCACAGCATAACGCCCAGCGTGTCTGCGGGGTAATGTTATTATAGTGTCACGCCACAGCATAACGACCAGCGTGGCTGCGGGTAATGTTATTAGTGTCACGCCACAGCATAACGCCAAGCGTGTCGCGGGTAATGTTTTATAGTGTCAAGCCACGCATAACGCCAGCGTGTCTG
>WSYH01014126.1:0-16015 GCA_036426205.1 Ascaphus truei
GGGGGGGGGGGGGGTTGCGGCGGATTTAACCCTTCATTACCTTAGCAGCTAATAGCGCTAAAGGTATTGAAGGGTTTAACCCCTGCCGCTACCCACCCGGTAGGTATAAACACCTACCAAGGGCCAAATGCCACCTTCACCCATCCTCACTAACTAAAATAAATATTTTAAAACACAACAACCCTCCCACTCACCTCCTCTACCCCCAACAACCCCACTTAAACACATACATTACAGAAATGGACAAAGTTACTATTATCCAGATATGGATAAACGTGCATTTGCCCATTATAAAATCAAAATTAGCCAGCTAGCATAAATAAACTAAATAAAACGTTCAACTTACCCCTGCCATCATGAAGGGCGTCCTCCGGGTCCATGTCCTCCGATGCCAGCAAGAATACATGAAAAAATACAATCTAGTGGCCTAACCACTACCCCGGACCCACTATACCCACCCTGTACCCATTGATTGGCACAGTGGTATATCATACCCATATATAAGCCACTATATCACTCAATGGTCAACCTAATAAAAATAATGAAGGCCAAAAATGCACAATCAAAGAATACACAACCACATCAACACCCCAACAATAAAAGAACTAAAAAGCCTCAACTTCACATCAATTACATTAATCTATCACTAAAACAGCTAAATAATTCAAATTATGTTATTCCAAGACATAAAAATACAAAGAAATAAACATCTATCTAACAATCAATTCATTAAATAAAACTGCTAGCCAACACAACAAATAATTAATTTAAACCACTAGCCAACAAAACAATTAATTTAAAATGCTAACCAATCCTGAAATGTACTAAAAACAAGCCATCCAAATTCCAAACAATTGAATCCAAACAATAAAAACAAATAGAAAAAATAACAATCGTAAACAAGCATTTGCCAAAAAATGCATTGGCTGTCACTGAATTTATCTGTATTCTAAAGGGGCACAGATTAATACATTATCAGTCAATATGCAAGCAAATACATAAAAATAAATACAATAAAAAAAAACAATTTCATACATTCAATATTTTACGTACCTTTAGAAGCCTTTACCCTCCAAATTCCGGTGTTTCTGCAAGCTCTCGTACTGCGACGTCATCACCCGCAATCCAACGCCATCCACCTTGAAGACCAGCATCAGGTAAAAAAAAAATCTTTCTACTTTTATCTTCTATCACTGTCTTCTTTCTTCACCTGTCATTATTTTTATCTTTTCTTTAATCTTCTTCTTTCAATCCAAAGACCCATGGTAAATCCACAATGGATGTTGTCTCGTCGGCTTCTTGGGGTAAAATGAGATGTACAGGCCTTATATATGGCCTGTGATGTAACATTTAGGGTCAGATGGTACAGCTCCAATCCAATTGGACGCTGTATCATGTTCCCGCCCTTTTTTTTTTTTTTAAGGATGCAACGTCATCTCCAAGGATGATATAACCACATGGCTATATCACATGGTATTACAGCCAATGGGATTGTAGACAATCCCATTGGTTGCTGTACCATGTGATAGGTCACATTAGTTCAAAAGGATGCAACATCATCCCTTAAATTTTACCTCAAGAAGCCCACGAGACAATATCCATTGTGGATTTACCATTGGGTTTTGGCTTGAAAGAAGAAGATAGAAGATTAAAGAAAATATAAAAATAATTACAGATGAAGAAAGAAGACGGTGATAGAAGATAAAAGAAGATTTTTTTTACTTGATGCTTGTCTTCAAGGTGGATGGCATTGGATTGCAGGCGATGACGTCGCGGTACGAGAGATTGCAGATACGCCGGGATTCGGAGGGTGAAGACTTCTAAAAGGTAAGAGAAATATTGAATGTATTTAATTGTTGTTTTTTTCCAGTTTTTTTATTGCATTTATTTATTTTTATGTTTGTGATTGCCCATTAACTGATAATGTATTAATCTGTGCTCCTTTAGTGTACAGATAAATACAGTGACCGGCAATGCTTTTTTAGCAAATGCATGTTTACTATTGATTGTTATTTTTTCTATTTGTTTTTATTGTTTGGATTCAATTACTGTACTTGGATTTTGTATAGCTTGTTTTTAGTACATTTCAGGATTGGTTAGCGTTTTTAATTAATTGTTTTGTTGACGAGTGGTTTAAATTAATTATTTGTTTTGTTGGGTAGTGGTTTTATTTATTGAATTGATTTGTTGGCTACTGATTTAAATTAATTCTTTTGTTGGCTACTGGTTTTAATTCTTTCATTGGTTGGATAGATGTTTATTTTTATTCTTATGTTTTGGAATAACATAATTGGAATTATTTTGCTGTTTTAGTGATAGATTAATGTAATTGATGTATAGTTGGGGCTTTTTAGTTCTTTTATTGATGGGGTGTTTAGGCGCTTGTGTATTTCTTTGATTAACGTGTATTTTTGGCCTTAATAAAAATAATTATGTTGACCATTGAGTGATATAGTGGTTTATCATACCCATATTATATGGGTAGGATATACCAATGGGCCAATCAATGGGTACAGGGTGGGTATAGTGGGTCCCGGGTGGGTGGCTAGGCCTCCCGGGTTGGTAGCGGGAGACGGGAGTTAACCCCTTAATTACTATAGCGGTTATTAATCGCTAAGGTGGTTAAGAGGTTAGTGGCCATTAGATGGACAGAATTTTTTATGTACTGTTTCTAGCAACGGAGGACATGGACCTGCTGTATGCTGATGAGGACGCCCTTCATGATGGCAGGGGTAAATAGAAAGATTTATTTACTTTATTAATCCTGGCTGGCTAATGTTTGATTTTATAATGGCAAATGCACTATTATCCATATCTGATAATTGTAATGTTGCCCATTACTGTACTGTACAGTATGTGTTGGGGAGGTGGTGGTGGTGGTGGGGGGGGGGGGGGGGTTTAGGGGGTGGAAGGGTGGGGTCGGGGGGGTGTTGGGTTGTTTTTTTTTTTTTTTGGGTAGAGGGATTGGGTGTAGTGGGTGGTACCGGGAGGGCTTAACCACTTAATTACCTTAGCGGTATTAGCCGCTAAGGTTAGAAGAGTTAACTCCACTCGCAACCCCCGCCCCCCCCGCAAGGCCTAATCACCCACCAAGGGCCAAATACCTTCACCCAACCTCGCTACCCACAACAAACCGTGCACTGGTGGTTAACCCCTTCATTGCCTTAGCGGTTGCCGCTAAGGTAATGAAGCTGTTTTAATACTAATTTTAATACTAGTATAGATGAGCAGGTGGTCTCTGGAGAAGAACTGCGCTGATTTGAGGTCCGGGGACCCTCTGCTTCCTGAGATACAGTCCCCGTTATGGGGTGCCGGTATCTCCTATGCATTTAAAATGTCTCGCACCACGTGACCGTGGGAATAAAAAGCATAGGAGATATGGGCACCCCATAACAGGGCCTATATCTCGGAAGCAGGGGGTCCCCGGACCTGAAATCAACGCAGTTCTGCTCAGGAGACCCCCTGCTCATCTACATTAGTATTAAAATTAATGGTAAAACACATCGATCTCTGGTGAGATTTGCGCAGGGACAGGTGGCTCTCTGTTCAGCTGCATGCTTGATAAAATCTTGCACCAATAAGATTACACTTCCAATTCAGAACTTAATTGGTTTATTTAAAATACACATGTAGCCAACATTATTACTCCTGCTGGCGCGTAGAAGTGGGACATACACAATCAGTCAGCTGTAGAAACAGCCATTGTTTGAATCAGACACACGTAAGAAAGGGGTGGGGTTAAATCACAATTTCACTCACCTACAGTATAGGAGTAATAATGTATGTAACCTAGCTGTTTTTGCTTATAGCCGGGGCAGCAGGGGGAAAA
This sequence comes from Ascaphus truei, assembly GCA_036426205.1. Taxonomy (NCBI): domain Eukaryota; kingdom Metazoa; phylum Chordata; class Amphibia; order Anura; family Ascaphidae; genus Ascaphus; species Ascaphus truei. The sequence continues at coordinate 3,830 of WSYH01014126.1, forward strand.
CAACCGTGGCAACCTCAGGCCTTTAGGAAAGCGGTCTACTGTAGTGAATGAAATAGCTTTTGCTGCCTGTGGCTTAACCACGGAGCCACATAAAATTAACTTTTTTTGCACGTCGATTTGGGGAGAAAACCTGGGCTACATCTGTATTTCTTTTCTACAAAAATCGAGTTGTTCAATTCTGTCCTACACCATATAATAAAAATGTCAGACGCTATCTGAACATATATTGGTCATATTTGCAATAAACACCTACATGTATTCAACTCGGATAGATTTGTTCTACTCAAAAAATAAAATATTGGAATATGGACCACAAGTTATGAAGAAAATGGTCACAATGATTTTTTTTTTATGCGCAAAGCTCTTAAATATGTTGCATTTTAAAACAGTTTAAAAAACAAATGTATTAACATTGATAATTTATTTAAAGATCTGCTGAAATGAAATATCCACATATAAATTGTATAGCACTACAAGTTGTTTTGGACTAACGTATAAGATTTACCTTTGCATGGTCGATGCGCACCGATAACTCCTTGGGTGCAAATCCTCCAAATATAAGACTATGTACAGCTCCCAGTCTTGCACATGCCAGCATTGTATACATTGCCTGTGGTATCATTGGCATATAAATGATAACTCTGTCTCCTTTCCTGACTCCAAGCTTTGCCAAAACACCAGCTAGCTTGGAAACCTGTACAGACAGAATTGCAAGATTAAGAACACAACTGGTTTATTCATCGTTAAACATATTAGTGTTACGTTTTTCTATTTCGCCATCAACATAGGTAACAGTTATAACATATGCGCCTGTGTTTTCTAAGCATTGAAGGTGTCTTCCAGCGCCGGAAAGTTTCTTATGTAATAGCACTGGTTAGTAGATATTGGCCAAATACTGCTGCATTACATGAATTTGCATGCTGTTTTGTAGACTATTAAAGAGATGTAAAATTCTATCTATAAATAGTAAGGTACTGAAAATGTGCCCTTGTATTCTCCAACGTCTTAGTGTGAAAATACACCGTCTGCCGACTCGTGATGACTTTCAACCTCCGGAGGATTTAGCCCACTCTTAAAGCACTGATGATCTGGGAAAACAAAATGGTGGACGAGCTCGGAGGAAAGCAGTAATTGAGTCAGACAGTGAAGCTTTGTCAAAAACTGTTCTCCTGTTTATTGAAGGGTATACAGCCAGTTTATATAGCAAACTTGAGCATAGAAAAAACACACATATGAGAACATACTTCCTCTTTTAATTTACAGTCTGTCTATCTCAGCAAAATAACAGTTAGACAGCATAGACAGTTTATAGTCTGGGAAGGGGCCTTAATACCGAACTTGGAGGCAGTTAAAGGAAATGTCAGTCTTTAGGACAGTATGTTGAGTAATGCATTCTTGTGTAACTCATGCTCAATATGGCTGGGAAGAAGTTCCTGTTTCTACAGGGCAAAAAATAAGTCTGAACAAATACAGTTCAGCTAGTGATAAGTGGGTGATAGGTCAGGTCATTTTCTCAGACCTGCCTGGACAGCACAATTACGTATGGCATATAGCATGTGGTTAGTTCCTGAGACTTAAATGTTAGTACAGAATAGTTATAGAAAAATGGTTATCCAGCAATCAAAATGGAGTCCCCCCTTATATGCACATTTTCAATCCCCCCTTTTGTCATGACTAAATGACAATTAACCTCTAGGATATGGGGGTCTCGTATTGGATTTGAATATTATCATAATCCATCAAAGGTATCTGGACTCTAGTGACAGGAATATTGGGGTAAAGGTCCCCCCAAAATGACTAGTGCTACAGAGCATTATACCCACATATTGATGAATTGCTGCATCCGGAGTCAGAATTAAAAATGAACAGTGGAGCTGATATAAATTAACCCCTAGTTGGGACGTGGTCTGGCAAGACTATGAAGGGTTGTCCGGGAGTAGTCCTAGGACCCACCTAGACCCCATACAAAAAGTCCTGCAACGTAATAAGCAAGTACACCTGGGGAAGCTCCAATTTGCAAAGTGGTATCTGAGTACTCACATATGTCTTTCAATGATCCGGTATTTCGTGTGCTCCACGCTGTTTGAAGATGCAGAAAGAATTCACCGTCACTGGAAAGGAGAGTGAGACAGCGGGCACGGCCGCACAGCAAAAAATGGCAAAAGGCTGGACTGCGCTATAAGGTAACTTTATTAAAGTATAGGATAGTTAAAAAAACAAGAGGAAGGGTGGCACCCCCGTGCCTCTTACGCGTTTCACCCGCTATGGGCTTTTTCAAAGAGTGACATTACTCGTGCACAGCCTCCTGAAATACCGGAAGCAAACCGGATGTGACATCACTCCACCAATTGGATGCGAGTACTCTCTAGCTGGTATACAGGGAGACCGCACTCCTGGTAAGTGTATACACATACTAAGTGGATCAGGCACAAAGGGCATGCACAAAAAAGACAATTTAATAAAAACATTTAAAACAGACAATTCAAATATAAACACTATATAGAACAACACACAAATATTTAATCTATAATCGCACATCTTCATGGAGAGTGGCACATACATAAAAATGTATACAGAGAAATGATACAAACCACTCAGATGAAGATGCGAAAAGATACTGCATAATAAGAAATGCAAATAATATTAAAAATCAAGTAAAGTGGGGGGGGGGATAGGAACTATCAATTAATTAATTCATTTAGTATTTTAAATAACTCAGGTACATAATTCAATAGCATGCAACAGTCAAGAAGTGTATTCACAAATTGAAACATATACTAATGTAACAAAGTGAGCTGAAACATAAAACATAAATGGCATAACATCTTCATACATTGCAACAAATAAAATTATTTTTTTGCAACAAGTGTGGTCAATTTGTTTCTGTATATGAACTTCAAAGAGCTTCTTTATATGTATATCTTCGACATATACCAATATGGTGATTCATTACAACTATCACAGGTGTTTAGCAAAAACAGGGACAAGGGAAAAATTAAATTCTAAGAGGGACATTTCAATAAAGGAAATGATTTTTCATAAAAAAAGGACATGTCATCTGGAAAAGACGAGGAATGGGAGTAGTCAATAATACATGTCTTTTTCTCTGTTATGAGATACATTATGTTGTTTCTCTCATAAACCAACCTTGGTATTGATTAAAAATCTAATTGTATTATTGACTACTCCCATTCCTCGTCTCTTCCAGATGACATGTCCTTTTTTAATAAAAAAATCATTTTCTTTATTGAAATGTCCCTCTTAGAATTTCATTTTTCCCTTGTCCCTGTTTTTGCTAACCACCTTTGATAGTTGTAATGAATCACCATATTGGTATATGTCGAAGATATACATATAAAGAAGCTTTTTGAAGTTCATATACAGAAGAAAAAAAACACACTTGTTGCAAAAAATTAATTTTATTTGTTGCAATGTATGAAGATGTTATGCCATTTATGTTTTATGTTTCAGCTCACTTTGTTACATTAGTATATGTTTCAATTTGTGAATACACTTCTTGACTTGTTGCATGCTATTGAATTATGTACCTGAGTTATTTAAAATACTAAATGAATGAATTAATTGATAGTTCCTATCCCCCCCCCCCCACTTTACTTGATTTTTAATATTATTTGCATTTCTTATTATGCAGTATCTTTTCGCATCTTCATCTGAGTGGTTTGTATCATTTCTCTGTATACATTTTTATGTATGTGCCACTCTCCATGAAGATGTGCGATTATAGATTAAATATTTGTGTGTTGTTCTATATAGTGTTTATATTTGAATTGTCTGCTTTAAATGTTTTTATTAAATTGTCTTTTTTGCGCATGCCCTTGGTGCCTGATCCACTTCATATGTGTATACACTTACCAGGAGTGTGGTCTCCCTGTATACCAGCTAAGGAGTACTCACATCCAATTGGTGGAGTGATGTCACATCCTGTTTGCTTCCGGTATTTCAGGAGGCTGTGCACGAGTAATGTCACTCTTTGAAAAAGCCCATTGTGGGTGAAATGCGTAAGAGGCACGGGGGGTGCCACCCTTCCTCTTGTTTTTTTTTTTTTATAACTTTGGTTTTATTGTGTTTTTCATAAGCGTACATGTACAGTCATAGCATCTGCAGAAATTGTACCAAAACATTTCAATTTACTTTAACACGTATCCAAAAAGGATGGGGGGAAAAGGAAGGAAGAGGGTGGGGGGGGGGGTAGGGGGTGTGGCACGGGGCACTCTCCCGCCGGGTCGATTGATATTTGATATCCCCGACTCCCAGCTTCACCATAGCCCTGATCCCATCCGGGCTCTCTCGACGGGTGGGGTGTCTAGTCTCCAGCTCTGATCACTCGTCTAGGGCGCTCCTGTCACCACTTCCTCTTGATTTTTAACTATCCTATGCTTTAATAAAGTTACCTTATAGCGCAGTCCAGCCTTTTGCCGTTTTTTGCTGTGCGCCTGTGCCCGCTGTCTCACTCTCCTTTCCAGTGACGGTGAATTCTTTCTATAAATAGTAAGGTGTGAGTAAGTCCCTTGAACCTGCAGTGTCTTTCCAAACAAAAATTCCGGGAGATTTGCATGGTTCAGCTTCGGGGACCGCCTGTTGACAACTCAGTTTTTTTTTTTTTTTTTAAAAAGCTCCTTTAAAGCTGTAGACCAAGCAATAGCTAACGTGTTTTTTGTTTTTGTTTTATTTGTTTGTTTTTTTAATAAATCAGTTCTGTACTACAGTATGAGAAAATACTTGTAGTATTATTTTTTAAACAACACTGAATGGCATTTTTAATGTATTATAATGCAACAAGCATTTTTAGTTTCTATAGCAACCATTTACAAAGTCACATCCCCTTCCACACCCCTTTTTGAGCCCTGCGCTCTCTTTAGTAGTGCACCAATTGTATATAGTGACTGCCTGTTTACATAATCCTCACCGCAGAACTTTGCATCTTTGGTCCTCTTCTGCTGCACTAACAGCCATTTAGTGAACCCCGAGCCGAATCTTCGCGATGGATCAGCAATTTAGGTAATTACTTATTATTGTGTGGATTATATTGATGCACATATAAAAAGGAAAAAAAATAACAACAAAAACCGACAGCTTGAACTGCTGCTTTAAGCTTTCTAAGAATATCAGAGCTGTCCTTCAACAAAATAGATAACTAATGTTAGAGCATCAAGAGTCTCTAATTTGCCTGAAACATTTCGCCCATCATTCTATAAAGTGTGGGCTCTCTGTGCGATAACGCCAGTGGCTTTATTTTTATTGTTTAACAATATTTTGCGCTTATTTGTAGTTTTTCACTATTTTGTTACATTTGTGACCTTCCTTAAACCCATTATGCATACAGACTTCTCTGCCACTGCATTTTAATAGAAACACATAACATTAACTGGCATTGTCCTGGCTGTCCTTGACCTGATTGTCTACTTCTACTTTAGCGTAGCTAAAAAATAGCTGATGTCCTGTTAATGGTAATGTAGATACCTTTTACAATATTTGAAGGAGAGTGTTAATTCTTGAAACCAGTCAATAACCCCTTGTGCTGAAGCATATTTTGAGGAGGATGTCCATGTTAAAATCAACTACATGGTGAAAGAGATTTGCACAACTACTAATACAAAATAATAGTTAATAACCATACTGAAGACCAGTAAAACAGCACAGGAAGGGACTATGCTGGGCGTAGGGTGGTAAAAGCAATGGATATGAAAACTAATGGAAGCTCTAAATCTAGTTTGTGGCTTTTCTGAAAAGTATATATTGCAATTTGTTTCTACTGTAAATAATTTTCCTCTTCATAATCAGTATAAACATGCAGTATGAGCAGGGGGTCGACAAATGCACTCGCCCGGGCGCCACTGCTTACCTGCTGCGGCGTACCCCGGTTTTCTTCTGCAAATTCATCTTTTCCCCCTGCAGCTCCAGTTAAAATGGCCGCACGGCGTCAAATGACGCCACGTTGCCATGGCAACGTGATGCCGCGTGACGACACGCTGAGCCACGTAAGGCTACGGCCCCGCTCCCTCAGTCAGCGCGCCCGCACTGCATGCAGGCAGCGCGCTGAGAGGCACAGACCGCTATCTGCGGTCTGTAGGGAGCGGCGGCCGTGGTTTGAGCAGGGGGGCGTGGTTTGAGCGGGGGGGGGCGTGGTTTGAGCAGAGGGACCCGCTACTCCCCCCCTCCCTCCACAGGCTCGGTCTCCCGGGCTGCAGGAGGGAGCTGCTGCGGGCTGCTGGAAGGTAAGCAGCTCCCGCTCCCTCCCCCTTCCCCCACAAATGCCCTCCTCACACACGCTGATACACACACACACACAAACACACACACACCCTACCTTGTGGAGAAAGCTCTCTGACAGCTCCCGCCCCCGCCGCTGATAGGCTCATCAGCGCACCACGTGATGCGTCACCGCTCAGGATCACAATTTTCTTGCATCCCCTGGCGGCTGACGCATCACAGCGCGTTGTGAGCCGTGCAGCGAGGGGGGACTGGGACCGGCTCAAGAAGGATACCCCTGCTGGTGAGGAACGCGCAAGCGGCCGCGCCGCCGGACGCAGCGGGACCAAAGCCTTACGCGTCGCCGCGTGATGTCATCGCGTCCCGTTGCCATGGTGTCATTTTACGCCACGTGGCCATTTTAACGAGCTGCAGGGGAAAAATATGAATTTGCAGGGGAGAAGACAAAGAAGGCCGCACCACGCCGTCAGACCCCGCAGCGGACCCCGACGCATGTGTCGTGAGGGGCGAGTGAGGGAGTGTTTTTGGTGGGCCACTGACTTTTTGGGGGGGCGGGGGGAGTGGGGTTTTGCCCAGTTTGTCGGGCCCCGTGTATGAGTAATGATTTTTATTTGTTCCATATTAACAAACACACATTCTTAGGTTATAGAAAAAATAGCCTCAATGAATGTTATGCCTAAAGTAAACTGGTGACTTCACGTACTTCAAAACAGAAAAAGTTATGGATTATTTGCCTATGTCGTTAAATAAAGAAAGTAATGCGAGATAGGAAAACTTTTTGAAAACAGATATACATGATTTATTACACCAACTAAAATGTTTTCTGGCTCAGGAAAAAAAAAAAAAAAAACTGTTGAAACAGGTATTACTTATTACGCAGACCAGTTGCCAATCTGTCAATTTGAGTAAAATGTGAGCCACTGTAATCTAATGCTGCAAGGCCATGAAATAGCGTTTCCTGTTTCGCTGAAGGACAAAATATAATTGGGATAAGAATACGTGTGCTTAATCAACTTGACAATATGTATTCTTCATATATATACTGCTATAGCCATGGCTGGTCCGGACTATCTTTCTGCCTTCCTGTCACGTAAATTCTGACAACTACAGACAGTGAGAGGCTACCCTGTGGGGTTACCCCCGTCACGCAGCCTCCCAGAGTGGCAGGAGAGGAGATGACACTGGGTCTGTGTTGCAGCCAATCATGGTGCAGACCCTGTGCTCCCCTTTCTGCATTATTAATAAATGAAAGTAGAAAAAAAGACATTCTAAAATTCATTACAATAGGGCTATTTACAAAGTACCCATGCTGAAAAGAAAAAAAATCCTAATATATAATAGCACCTGTCCATTGGCAGCCTTTTTGTTTTTAAATACATCAATCAAATTCCCCTGTATCATGCATCCTCCAAAGTGGCCTGAATACATTATCTCCCATCACACACACAGTATGTCATAGAATTATTACTGCACTTTTCGCAGAATAAACGTATCCCATTGTGATTAATAAAGGACAGATTAAATGAAACCATACAGAAATGAATTGATGGTATGTGCCACTGTGCTAAAGAGCCATTCATATATAAAGTGAATTAATTATATTGTACAACACTCTGGGGAGTTATCAAAACTGATAACTTCACTTTTAGATTTATTATCCATGACTGTACTGTACTTCCACACTTTCAAAACACTCAGCCCTGAATGACTGTACTAGCTCTGTATAGAAGTCCAAAATAATAATTATTATTATTATTATGAAGTACATATAAAACTTTAAAACAGTGTACGGAAAACCCTGTGGTATCTATGTTATTAAAACAGTCCACACATATTTAACATTTAAAAAAATAAGTATGTTTACAATATTTGTAGAACAACGGTTTGTATTTGCAGTGTTTCTTTAAAGAGGCAATCCACAAAATAAAACATTTACAGAAAAAAAGAGGCAATCCATGCCATTTTTTTTTTTAAATTCATACAGAATTGAAGCAGGGGGTCTCCGGAGCTGAACCCCATTCTATTCAGCTCAGGGGACCCCCTGCTTCCGGAGGTACTTACCTCCATAGTGGGTGCTGGTAGCCAGTCCAGAGATCTTTATACTGCTCATTTTGAAAGCTTCCGGGCCCTGCGGGCCAATAGGAAGCCGTGACATCACCTGGTGTGGATTCCTATTGGCCCATGTGACACGGGAGCTTTAAACTGCAGAGATACCGGCACTTCCTTCCGAGGTAAGTATCTCTGGAAGCAGAGGGTACCAAGTGCTAAAATTATTGGGGTTCAGCTCCAGAGACTCCCTGCTTCAATCCTGAATTAAAATATTTTAAAAATTATGACAAAACGCCATGAATTACCACTTTAAAAAAAAAATTGTTTATTGTAGTGATTTCTTTCTTAAAAATAAACTTAATGATGACAATGCTCAGGAAACAACTACAGTGCAAATGAAGCCCAGTGCCTTCACTCTTCAGTAATTACATGTACTGTACTGTAGATGTTACCTACACTACATATGCTTGCACAGCACCTGTGAATGCTGCTTCTGCACCTCATTAACTCTATGGCTAGGAGTCATCAAGCTGCGATGCGGGTTATCACACCACGACCCAGCACTAACTGCCATTCAAGTCAATGTGTGTTACCACTCTTTGTGGCTTGAGGAATTCTGGCCTATTTCAGGTAGGAGAAAGTTACCAAACTAGACATATCATTGGGTTCAAGGCAATGACAGCATGAAAACACCTGGGTGGTGGCACATGCTTTCGAATGAGATAAATGTGTTACTACTTATTGCATAAATCAATATGAGGTGAAACATAGCTAATTGTTGAGTGGATTACCATTACCTCAATAAGATTTGGATGCAGTTATAATGGAAAAACATGCTTCCCATTCCTGCCCAACCCATTACTTTATTTAGTTTACCAAATTATTATGAAAATGGGCCTCATTCTTTACCTACACTGAAAGGCATGTAGTTGATTTAATAATGATACTTGGAAACTCTCGCTCTCCTATTTCAGTGAAAACTATAGTTTACCTTCACTGCACCATGCAACAAGAAATATTTTCTAAAATTCGAAGTAATAATAATAATAATAATAATGACTATTTATTGGGGGTGCACACAGACACAAGGATGAGGAAGCTTCATGATGTTCAGAAGCGCTTGAGGGATGTTTGACAGTTTTTGTAATGCTTACACATGAGACTGAATTCATTTTGCCCATCAACATTTATTGTATAAAGCGCTCACATAGGAAACAGTAAAAGCATGAACAATATATTTGTTTCTTATATAGAAGAGTACTGTACGCAGCTCTGTATGTGGGATTTTGCAGGCACACTAACTCCCTCCCTTCAATCTAATGTTGGTCGCTGAGGCATATAGAGATAGCGTGGCTTGCCGAAAATCACCAGGAGAGACTGGAATGAGAACTTGGTAAACCCATTTCGAAGGCAGTCACATTACCACTGAGCGATTTCTTGAGCCTTGAAACTTGAATCTGACAAAGTCATATTACCCATTTTATAGTTTGAAACACCATTTTCTACATGTCAGTGGACAGTAGAGATGTGGGAAACTGTCTGGTTCAATTTGCAAATGTTCCTGGAATTTTTGTAAAGAAATCTGCGGATCAGTGAATCATTTGAGAAGACGCAAGGACATTACATTAATTAGCTAATTCAAAGATGTGTAGTTATGCAAATATTAGCAAAAACAGAGTATAAGCATATTTTACATCACACTTCATGCTGAAAAATATATATTTTTTAACACACAAGAAGTTGACACCTTTATCTGAACAGTACATACATCCTAGTAAAAGCTTATGAACAACGGCAAATATATAATCACATGCTTTTAATGGAACTGAAGCCCAAAACGGTGTCTAATATTTTTGACTATCCTCATCTCTGACTTGATTGGTTTACCACTCCAGTTCCGTAAATAAAAAGTTCAAGTTGCATACTGTAAGTTACCTGTTCATACATCTCTTGGTAAGTAATGGCCTGTTTAGTGTCAGTCACAGGGCTGTCATGGATAACAGCAATTTGATCTCCTCTGCCATTTTCTATGTGACGATCCAGAGCATTGTAACAAATGTTAAGTTCCCCACCGATAAACCTTAAACAAATTAGATGAAAGAAAAAACTAAGTTGAGGCATACACTAATAACAAAAACTGGGGTTATACTTTTCTAAGGAATCCTATGATATGAGATGTATAGTGTGACATATGAGTTTTCACAATTCTTGAAGCTATATCTTCTGGTTCTGTTAAACTTCAGTAGAGTCTCGAATCCTTATGCTGTGGATAAAATGGCAAGAATAGGTAATGATGACTGGTATTTATTCTTCAGACATCACTAAATATTTGTAATGGATATGATAAAACATCACGAGGGTAGCATTAAGAAAAAGATAAATGCATAAAATAACGACTTTCAACCCAGTTCAGTGAGAAGCAGAAGACCGTCTTTTCAGACGGAAAGGTTTTTGCAATGTAAATACTTCTGTTATTTTAGTACATACTGTACAAATGACTCAATGTGTGTTGCCAAAATAAAACATAAACAAGAAAATATATTCAGAGTTTTAGAAATCAAGTCCCAATGAAAGTTATAATCATCTGCTCATGTTTTAGATTAATTCTCACAGAATTTAAATTGTACCTTTTGATCATATACCTCCTTACTTGCTATATTTCTACACCACATTGTACTGAGCTATACAGTCATACCCCGGTTTAAGGACACTCACTTTAAGTAAACTCGCGAGTAACATATTTTCAATAGCCCCATACACCTGTGTCCGTACGCTTCGCGAGTGCGGACACTTATTCTGCCCTACAGACCGCCGTAGTAGTGACGCACTGATTCCCCTCGCCCAATGGGCAAACGGCAGCTTGTGCATGCGCCTGTCAGCACGTCCTGAACAGCAATACCGGCTCCCTACCTGCACCGAAGCATCGATAAGTGGGAAAAAGGTAGTGCTTCACTTTAAGTACATTTTCGCTTTACATACATGCTCTGGACCCATTGTGTACGTTATGCCTGTACATTTGTTTGCAACAACAAAAACAGCAATACTATTGCAACTGTATGTTTATTATGCTGCATCCCTTTGTAAATTATTATGCATGCCAGATTATTTGAAGGTATTATGAAGCAACAATAAATATTTATAGCAGTCTTCAAATTATTGTACAGATGTAGCGAAGACTTCTTGCTTCTGAATGGAACCCCCGCAATGTTAATCCTTCAAACCCATCAGTCATCAAGCCGAATCGTCTGAAAGAGATGCGTAGAGGGCCGCGGGGAACACACACAAGCAGTGTCTGAGAGTGTCCCACTTCCAGAGCAGCTCAGAAGGTAAGAAGCAGTCATATTCGGTCATCTACATCAGGGGTGTGCAAGCTGGGGAGCAGGAGATTTTCCTGGGGGGGCGCGGCGGTTGCAGATGCCCTGCGCTCTTCCCCAAAGCATTTAAAATTAAATGCCGGGGTCGCATGAGGTCTCTGCAACTCTCAATTTACCGTGATTCATATGGCTGTGTGACGCATCGCCATGGCAATGCGGTGGCAAATGACGCAGTGGGGTCCTGTGACATGACGAGGATCAAATGACACCGCAGAATTCAGCAGCATCATTTGACGCAGCTCCAAGGTAGGGGGGGGGGGGGGGGCGTGCGAGCACCGGGGCAGGCAAGACAGGAGGCACAGCAGCAAACGTTTGCGCTACCCTGAACCACATCAAGGGGGTTGGACAGGACATTCAACACTGTCCAACCAGCTTTATGTTATGATGACCAAATATAGTCCTATAGTATCCCCCCTCATGATGTAGATATCCATATTCAGGCATCTACATCATCAAGGGGTTGGACAGACACAGAGATTGTTTCTTACCTTCTCATCTGCTCTGGGACAGGGCACACTCAGAGACTGCTTCT
>WSYH01014128.1:0-16013 GCA_036426205.1 Ascaphus truei
GGGTCCAGGGGTATTTCTATATCCAGGGTCTCGGTCAGGAGGCCCTGGATCCGGGACCAGAATCTTTGGATCTCCGGACATGTCCACCAAATATGGGACATGTCCCCCTTTTGACCACAACCTCTCCAGCATTCGTCTGAAGTGCCTGGGTAGATTTGGCTCAGTCTACTCGGGGTCAGGTACCAGTGGAATAATATTTTATAGATGTTTTCTTTTGTGACGGAACAAATTGAGGTTTTGGTGGCTGCTTCCCAAATATCCTCCCAATCCTCAAGGTCCAAGTTGGTGTTTAGGTCTTCATTCCATTTCTGCATATATAGGTGGTTAGGGGGGGGCTGAGATGCTTCGAGCGTTTTATAAATTTCTGATATGAGGCCCTTTTGGTATTTGCCTTTGAGGCAGAGGGTCTCGAATCTAGAACGCGGCGGGAACTTGAGAGTAGGGGATTGGGTTCTTAGGAAATGTCGGATCTGGAGGTATTGGAAAATGGGCAGGTTGGGGGACGTGAATGTGGTTCTTAATTCTGGGAGGGACATGGCCTCATCTTTTTCAAGCAAATCCGCAACCACTCTGATGTTTAAGCCTTGAAATTGGCTGAATTGGGATCGGGCGCATCCGGGTGGGAAGTCCGGGTTCCCGAATAGGGGGGTCAGTTGAGAGGGGGTTGAAGCTAGGCCATATTTCCCTTTGGTTTTTAACCATGTCGACCTCGTGCATCTCATTGCCCCGAGGCCAAGTCTCAACGATTTCCTGTTTTTGGGAGCTGGAGACCACAGTAGGGTCGGGAGGGGGTTCGGGAAAGCGTGGTGTGTCTCGATCTCCAGCCAGCAATTGGTGTCGGGGGAGCTGTTCCATACTACCGCCTGCCTCAGTTGGGCCGAAAAGTAGTATCGGAGTATGTCCGGGGCCCCCAGACCACCTCTCGACCTCGAGGCTAATAGGACCGATCGTGGGACCCTGGCTCTACGTTGTTGCCATATAAATTTTAATATATGGGCCTGGATATTCCTTAGTTCTGCTAGTGGAACAGGGACGGGGAGGGTCTGAAAGAAGTAGAGCAAGCGGGGTAGGATGTTCATTTTGGTGGATACTATCCTTCCGAACCAGGAGATCTGGTGGGATAGCCAGGTCTCAAGATCTTTTAAGATCTGGCGGAAGAGGGGGGGGTAGTTAATTTGATACAGCGAGTTATATGAACTTGCTATTTTGATTCCGAGGTATTTGATGTGGGAGGTGTTCCATTTATATTTAAATTTCTGTTGTAGGGCTGACCATACGGGGTTCGGGAGGGAGATGCTAAGCGCCTCTGACTTGTCAGTATTGACTTTATAGTCTGATAGTTGGCCAAATTCGTCAAGGAGTTTTTCTAAGTTAGGGAGGGAGGTGAGGGGGTCTGACAGAGTGAGAATTATGTCGTCGGCGAACAGGGATATTTTGTATTCCCTGTCTCCGATTGGGATACCTTTAATAGTGGGTTCAGTTCGAATTCGGGCGGCCAGGGGCTCTATGGATAGGGCAAATAATAAAGGGGAGAGAGGGCAGCCTTGTCTGGTGCCGTTTTGAATTTTTATTGGGTTGGAGCGGCCTCCTGGGAGTTTTAGTAGGGCTGTTGGATTAGTATAGAGGGCCCGGACGCCGGTAAGAAATGGTCCGGAGAAGCCGAATTGGCGCATCGTTTGGTCTAGATAGGACCATCTGATGCGGTCAAAGGCCTTCTCCGCGTCGAGACTTAGTATCAGGGCCCGGGATTGTTTAAGGTGCACGTGGTCTATAATATCAATAATTTTGCGGGTGTTGTCAGAGGCCTGTCTTCCTGACACAAATCCCACCTGGTCTATATGAATTAGCCTTGGGAGAATAGGATTCAGCCTGTTTGCTAGGATTTTGCTGAAAAGTTTGAGGTCAGAGTTTAGGAGGGATATTGGGCGGTAGCTGGCGCATTGGAGGGGGTCTCTACCCTCTTTATGAATAATAGCCAGATTGGCTGCTGACATAGTGTCTGGGATCTGTTGGTCTTGCATAAAGGAGTTGTACATTTCTAGGAGGTGGGGGGACAGGGGGCCTACAAATTTTTTATAGTACCCGTTGGAAAATCCGTCGGGTCCGGGTGTTTTAGCTAATTTAAGTGAGGATATCGCCTTTTTTAGTTCCTCTAGAGTTATTTTCTTGTTTAAGAACTCAAGTTCTTCTTGAGTGAGGGATGGGAGGTTGCATTTAGATAGGTAGTCAGATGTATTTTTGGCGATATCTTTTGGCATGCTAGTTGGGTGGAGATTGTAAAGATCTGTGTAGAACTCTGCGAACTCATTCGCGATGTCCTTCTCGTTATAGGAGACTAGGCCGCTTTTAGTTCTGATCTTTGTGATCTGGGACTTTGTCCTCAAGCCTCTTAATTTGGAGGCCAGAAGTTTGTCCGCTTTGTTGCCCCTATCGTAGAACCGCTGTTTGGTCCATTTCAGGGCTCTCTCCACCTCGTCAAGTTGCAACACTTTTAGGTCGGATCTCGCCTTCTCAAGTGTTCTGAACACCTTTTTTGATAGGGATTGTTTGTGTGAGTGCTCTAGCGCTAGGATTTTATCTGTGAGTTCCTTCTGGGCTCTCTGTTTAAGTTTCCTCTTGTAGGAGGCTATTGATATAAGTTCCCCTCTGATGGTGGCTTTGTGGGCCTCCCACAGAGTTGCTGCTGAGGGCACTGAACCTTTGTTTATTTGGAAGAAGGTGAACAGTTTTTGTTTCACTGTTTTGACTACTAGTGGATCGTTGAGAAGCGAGTCGTCGAGTTTCCAATTGTATGTTAAGGACTTGACGAAAGGTAGAGAGAGGGTGAGTACGATAGGGGCATGGTCAGACCACGTTATTGGGCCTATTTCGGAGTGGGAGGATGCCTGGAGTACATTATTGGTGCCCAGAAAATAGTCGATCCTCGAGTAAGACTGATGGGGGGTTGAGTAGAAAGAGTAGTCTCGCTGACCCACGTGCTGGGCTCGCCAAATATCTGTCAGAGAGTACTCCCCGAGGATATCTTGAAATTTTTGGGCTTTTGTCTGTAGTTGGATGGAATATGGGGCAGTAGTTTGGCCTGATCTGTCATGGGCTGGGTTAAGTACCATATTTACGTCTCCGACTAGGAGAAGGGAAGAGAGCGTCGGTTGGTCGAGGGTGCTAAGGAGGTTCTGTAGGAATTGGGTTTGATTGGCGTTTGGGGCGTAAATATTTAGGATGGCTAAGGGGGAGCCTGAAAGCGTACCTTGGAGGAGTATGTACCGTCCCTCGGGGTCTTTAGTTACTGTCGTCAGGGCAAATGGTATGTTGTTTTTAATCAGGACGGCCACCCCTCTTTTCTTGCTGGGGGAGGAAGCGAAAAACGCCTGGGGGTATACGTGTTTAAATGTGTTTGGCGGGTCTACAGTGTTATAATGGGTTTCTTGGATACAAATTATATCCCCTTTAGTCTTTTTAAATTCTTGAAGGGCTAGTTTGCGTTTGCGAACCGAATTAAGGCCTTTGACGTTCAGGGAAATAATTTTGATCGATGCCATCAGTGTGGGGGGGGGGTCTTAGGGGTAAGCCCCTGTCCCTGAATTGTTCCCATGTCAGGGTTGGTTCGTGCGTCTGTTTGGGTTCCCTTGGGGGTAGTCTTTAGTGGTCCCCCAAGGGGACTTGGGTGGAGGTCGACGGGGGGAGGGTGGGGGGTGGGGGAGGTGGGGGGGGGGGAGGACACAAGAGGACAAGAAAGAGAATGGGCTGTCTTGGAGCCCGAAAAAGGTTCCTCTTGACATTTTGATGTCAAGGGGATGGGGAATAAAAACCCCTGGGAGAACTTTCGGGGCGTCACTCACGGACCGCAGCCAGAAAGAAGGGTCCAGCACCCCCACCCCATTGCTTATGGGGGGGGGGGGTGTCCCTTGTAGGGGAGGGCACCTTTGGCTTATGGAGGCCTTACTCTCTTTGGTTTGGGCCATAGACAGTCTTTTAACAGTTAAAAAAGGGGGGGTGAAGGGGGGGGGGGGGGGGGGGGGGAGGGGGGGGGGGAAGGGGGGGTGGGGAGGGGGGGGAGAGGGGGGGGAGGGGGAGGGGGGGGAGGGGGGGGGGGGGGGGAGGGGGGAGGGGGGGGAGGGGGGGGAAGGGGTGGGGGGAGGGGGGGGGGGGGGGGGGAGGGGAGGGGGGGGGGAGGGGGGGAGGGCGGGGGGGGGGAGGGGGGGGGGGAGGGGGGGAAGGGGGGTGGGGGTAGGGGTGGGGAGGAGGGGGGGAGGAGGGAGGGGGGGAGGGAGGGGGTGGGGGGGGGGGGAGGAGAGGTAGGGGTAGGGGTGGGGGGGAAGGGGGGGAGGGGGGGGGGAGGGGAGGGGGGGGAGGGAGGTGAGGGGAGGGGGGGAAGAGGGGGGGGTGAGGGGATATGGGGAGGGGAGAGGGGGGGGGGGGGGAGGGGGGGGGGGTAGAGGGCAGGGGTACACGGGGTAGGGGGGGGGAGAGGGGAAGAGTTAGGGAGAGGGGGGGGGGGAGGATGGGGAGCATATAGAATACACATAATTAGCATCTAGATTAAACAATGCTCTCGGGGGGAGTCCTCCTCCCAGTCCTAGGTTTCTCTTGTACTTTGCTAGTATCAACTGCTCACAGGATATGCAATCAAACGGTGGTATATAGCAGTATAGGTTGGGTTGACATAAGACATTTCTCCTCTGGGGGGAGGGGGGGAGCATATAGTATACATACATTTAGCAGCGAGTTTAAACCTTGCTCTCTGGGGGGGGTCCCAATCCTAGGCCAAGGTTTCCCTTGTACATTGCTATTATCAGCTGCTCATTATATACACATTCAAACATTGGTATATAACAATACATGTTGGTTCGACCTAAAACATTTCTCCTCTGGGGGGGGGGAGGGGGGGGATAGGGGGGGGGGGGGCGCCCTGGGGCAGGGGGGGGAGCATAAATTGTTCGTTGTACTTAACAGGGGATTTAAACAGTGCATTCGGGAGGAATCTCAATCCTAGGCCGAGGAATCTCTTTCAGAATGTAATTTTCTTCATTCAATCAGTAGTTGTTCATATATTGGCATATATCTATACAAGCTGGCTAAACATATTACAAGGTCTTCGTTTATGGTGGGAGGGGGGGCAGGTGGGAGGGGGCAGGTGGTGAGGGGGGGGGGGGAGAGCTATCCGCGACGGGGAGGGGGGCGGGGGAGGGAGGCTTGGGGGGGTATCTAACATGGTATTTAGTCTGGATATTGAGGGGGGGGGGGTAGAATGGGAGGGGGGGAAGGGGGGACATATTATGTATGTCCTTTACTATTGTTTGGGGTTAGCCTCCGAGGGGGTCTTAGTTTTGGGTCGGGGCGTTGTTAGGGGGTGCATAGTTGAAACTATGAGATTTTTATAGTATATCTACTGCTGTGGGAGAGCTATAGTGTAGTGCTACTCCGGACCAGTTCAGGGGGGGGGGGGGGGGGGGTGTATATATGGGGTGAAGAGGGGGGGGGGGGGGGGGGGACCGGGTGGTTCAAATTGGGACCATACAATTGTGGGTTCAGTTGGGGGCCATATAGATCTGGGGGAGAGCTTCAGTAGAGGTGCACAATTGAGACAAGACCTTGAAGGTATACATCCTTGTTTTGACGGGGAGAGGGGGGGGGTGTGGCTCGGGGGGGTCGCGGAAGACTGGGGTAGTAGGGATTCCATGGGAGATATCCGGGTACATCACTTTTATCTGTAGGGAGAGAGGGAGAGAGAGGGGGGGGGGGGGGGGGGGGGGGAGATTTCTGTTCATACAACCTGCCACTTGTGGAAGGGGGGGGGGGGGATGCCTCTGGGAACGGATCACGGGATGCAGTGTCCATAGATGAAGTCTCTGGTTCTGCTGACTTGATTCACGGGAATCTTTAGGTTGGGGATCCGGTGCACCTCTTGTCCATCAGGAGCGCCGACCGGACGTGCTTGTGGAGGTGTGCAGCAGCCGGACCGCGTCTCCGGTGCTTGGGTCTCCGTAGATGCAGCCCCGGGACGCGTGAGTGACGCGAGAGGGACTCGCCCCGCAAGGATCATCGCGGATGCCGTTTCTTCCCGCTGCTGTCCGAGACACCACGGGAGGAGCCTCGGTTCCCCTCGGACTCAGAAGGGGGCGGAGAAGGTAAGTGGACATTTAACGTATAGGGGGGTGTGGAGGGGGGGGCTAGGGGGGGGGGGGAAGGGGGGTATGGGTGGGTTATGAGGAGGTAATGGCGGGGGGGGGGGGGGGAGAGTGGTGGGGGAAAGGGAGGAGAAGAGGGGGGGTGGTGAGGGGTGAAAGAGGGGCTGGGGGGGGGGGTCGGGAAGGGGGAGATAGTTTCGTGGGGTGTAATCTAGGGGACCTCGTGGCCAAAGGGTTGTTTTATTCATTGAGGGTTCTTGTGTTGGGTGTTTGCTGCTGTCTTTAGGGCCTCTGGTTCCGTGTGGGATGACTGTGGGGGCCTCTTGCGGTTTTCATGGGTCTTGCAGTTGGCTTGATCCTCAGGGTTCACCGGAGACGCTGACTCGCTAGTCTCTCCGATGTTCGGGGGACTTCTTGGGGGGTCATCTCCGGCGTCTCCTCAGTGCTGAGGCGGTTGCTCTTCTGCGGTGGGAGAGGGATCCCCAGCGCTTTCAGAAAGACCTTAGCGCCTTCAGGGGTTGTTACTGTGTGGTGGCGGCCATTGCGGAGCACCACTAGTTTGAAGGGAAATCCCCATCGATACTTTACCCCCTGGTCCCTGAGATAGGAGGTAAGTGGACGCAGCGCATTTCTTTTATTTATTGTTATTTGGGAGAGGTCGTTGTAGAGTTGGATTTGTACCCCATCCATGGTCACCGTTCTCAGTTCTCTGGCCGCTGTCATGATGCGGTCTTTAGCAGAGTATGCGTGCATTCTCAGCACCACATCTCTGTGCCGGTTTGGGTCCGATGATTTCTGGGCCAGGGCTCTGTGGGCACGGTCTGTGTGTAGGTCGTGATCTGATAGATCAGGGACGAGCTGCAGGAAGAGTCTGCGGAGGTATGGTTGGAGTTCTTCGTGGGTGATAGTTTCAGGGATATTTTTGAGGCGGATGTTCTGCCTCCGTTCCCTGTTCTCCATATCCTCTAGTTTGTCTTGTATGTGTCGGATCGTATCTCCGCATCTCAGAACCTCTTCGTGAGTCTCAGCCTGCTCGTTTGAGACTACCTCCATCTTTACTTCCAGATCTTCTGTCCGCTCCGTCAGTGCTTCCACTTCTGCTCGGATGGTTTGGAGGGCCTTTTCCGTGTCCTCCTGGACTCCTCTCCTCATTTTAATAATTAAAGCGTCAAAAAAATCTTTATTTAAGACGGGGGGATCTGAGTCAGTCGGGCTCTGTCGGCCGCTGCGCACCTCGTGTTCTGGTTCTTCACCGGCGCCATCTTGCTCCTCGGGGTTGATCTCAGCTAGGCGTTGCGCCGGAGGGAAGAACTTGGTGACGGGGCATTGGCTCTTTCTCTGCGGCTTCCCTGCCATCTCTCCAGTGTTTGTTCACGGTGTGGGGACGATTTTCGGGGTTTTTGAGGTGTGGGATAAGCTTATTCTGATGTCTGTATTGGTGAGGGTGCCGGGAGCTCTTCCACTAGCAGACCATCGGCTGTGACGTCACCGGAAGTCTCTCGACCCCCACAGTTTTTAAGTAATCACTTTGCTGGCTTTATCTAATGTAACATCGCCGGAAGAAGAGATCAATGTATCTCGAAAGCTCGCACAAATAAAAGCATTTTGTTAGCCACAGAACGGTATTGTCTATTCATTTTTGATTATTGAAGCTCGGCTAACACGGTACTGATACCTCTGTATGTATGTGTATATATATATATATATATATATATATATATATATATTATCTCAAACACTAGAAGTTGTGTATACACCCTCTTTGAATTCTATGGTTTTACATATCAGGACATAATAACAATCATCTGTTTCTTAGCTGGTCTTAAAATTAGGTAAATACAACCTCATATGAACAACAACACATGACATATTACACCGTGTCATGATTTATTTAACAAAAATAAAGCCAAAATGGAGAAGCTATGTGGGAAAACTCAGTACACCCTTAATGCTTCCATAGGAATTAAGATTCTAAGGGGGTCATGCACTAAGCTCCGTTAAGTCACTTTTAGAGCGCAAAGTGCTCTTAGAACGTGATGTTGCGCTGAACCCGATGCACTAAGCAACGCAAACAGGCACTTTGCGCTCTAAAACTGAATTGTTTCTTAGTCCCAGTTTGCAAAGTCCCGGCTCACCAAGCAGGGGTCGCGCAGGAGTCCCGGGGTCCCCGCGAGCCTGCGGTACCAATGTTGTGCCTCCAAAAAAATAAACAATATTTCTAACTAAATACACCCCCCTCCCCCCACCCCCTAATACATACAATACAGTAACGGGCAAAATTACTATTATCCACATATGGATAATTATGCATTTGCCCATTTTAAATACATATAACATTCAATAAATACAGTAAAAACATATTACACTTACCTTTTACACGATGAAGGCCATCTTCATCCTCATCTTCATCCTGCCCATGCCCCCTCCGGTGCTGCAAAACATACACAATAATAAAAACATCCAATGTAATGTCCCCTAACCCCTTAATCACCATAGCGGTAATTAAGGGGTTAACCCACCCTCACCCACCACTCGGGAGGCCTACATACCCTCCCCCACTAACCCCCCACCCTGTGAAGCCTAACCACCCTCACCCAATACCCAGCCGGGAGGCCTACCCACATACCCTTGGGGCCAATACCCCACCTCCCACCCCCAGTACCCACAATAAAAACAACACACTGCCCCACAATAAACATCATTCTATTTATTAAATACATAACCCACCCCCTGTGCCCCCCATAAATACATGATTTATTCTTTTACATACAGGGTTCATAGCCCAGGACCACGTGAGTCCCCGGTGGGCCTGACGTGTCACCTCACAGACCTACAGGTTACCGGCATCATGTTTCACACAGGGTCTGGAGGCCGGTTGGTGGGTCCCGCCAGGTGCCATGGCCCACCTGGTGATCTCCGTGGGTCACCGTGGGCCACAATGGGGTCCCCACGGTAGGCCCGCGGATGTCTGGTGGGCCCCGGGTCAGACCCACAGGTGTCTGGGGGGCCTCTGATGGTTCCCACAGGGGTGTGGGGACCCACGGGTGGTCCCTACGGGTCTGCGGTGCCCCCACAGATGTGTAGCCACCGGTTCTTCCCCGCAGGTGTCCCTCGTGGAGCTGCCAGCCTGTTACCCGTGAGAAGCCTGAGGAGACCTCAGGTGGTCTCCAGAGGTCTCTCGCAGACCAAAGGAACCAACCCTGTATGTTAAAAAAATAAACCGGACCTATACATTCAATACATTAATCACCCCCCCCCCCCCCCCCAACACATACAGTACAATAATGTGCAAAATAACTATTATCCAGATATGGATAATAGATTATTTGCCCATTATGAAACACATAAAACATGCATAAATCAAAACATGAATTTTTAATCTTAAAATCACCACATTGCATGTTACAATAAATCCAGTATCGATTGTAAATATAAACCAACAAACCAGTAGCTACACAAATGTATATGAAATGTCACACAATTGCATGGTGTGTACATGATGCAATTAATCTGTGCATCATGTAACACTATGCAAAATATATGTAACAATAAAATACACTATGAACAATGTCCCCTAACAACCAATGCCATCATGAAAATCAAATAGAAACTAAGCAACATCAATACAATTATCATCAATCAATTAATCCATTTCCTAAAACAATTACAATACAATTCAAATCAATTATACAATTCCCTATTCAATTCTTAAAGCCAAACCATTGCCAAAAGAATTCTAATTGAAAGTAACCACAATCATTCTAATCTAACTACCAGAAATAAGCCATTAAAAATAACCTGTAACTAAATACAAATTACATTATTCACACCAATGACAAAATAAACCTGATAAATACATTAGCCATACATGAAAAGAACATAAACATTAGCAAAACAATCAATTATTATCCCTGTATGTCTATCCATATAGATAGATATACAGAACAATCCCGCCGCTGCCACCAGTTTATTATAGAAGCCTGTCACGGTAGCTTGTGACAGGGTATAATATACACCAAAATATCTGGGTTGAATTGAACACGACTTAGATATAATAAATATAGTTTATTCCTTAAAGAAGGAGAACACACAAGATGATACAAATAACAGACAAGAAATATACACTTACTTAAGGGTTGGACAATGAAGCAATCAGATACAGGATTCTCAATTCATTCAGCAATACAGGTTCAAATGAAGACATCACGAAAAGACACGAAGACCCTGGGCATAGAGCTTACACTCGTTTATATGGAGTTTCACTCCTATACCCTGGCATTGAGTGCAAGTCATTGGAGGACAATTATCTGCAACCAATCCCTCCTTGCCACCTCACTTGAGAGGCACAGTAAGAATTGCCCACTGGGTGGATATTATTCTAATCAGGGGCTTATTTCCCTAGCCCTCCTCCCACAAGACTGTCATCTGAAAGTCTACTTGGGCCAGGAAACCCTTTGTCCCAAGGTGTGAAACATAACACTTACCATAAAGTACCCACGTCCTGCTTTCCTTTGAGCTAGCATACACAAGCAGGGTGGGGGAGCCTTTGATCAGGGGGTTTACTGTAGACCACTTGTCTCCCCCCCTGAGCATTAACATACCATATGGGCTCTGGGTTTTTATACCAGACCCAAAATACAATACATTCTTTAATATTTACCCATATTAAAATAATCCGTTCTGTGAGTCTGAGCGGGCTGAAATTTGCCAGGTCCTCATGCCGGAGGACCCTTGCCATAGTGGCCAAATATCAGCCTTCCACGACCCCCAAAACCGGAGATACAAAAAACAAGTTAAAATCCCCTATTAAATTTAATGCAGGATTCTCCACTATAGCTAAAAGAAATCTCTGCTTTTCACTCTCCCATTGAAATCAACGGGCTCCGCCGCTATAGGCTTTCAATGGAGCAACTCTGTCAATGAAGTCAATGGGAAAACCACAATTTCACATTTGCCCATACTCCATCTGGTTGATCGGAGAGGGCTGGAAATGGCCATGCAGTCATGCCGGAACAGTGACTTTCTGCGACCAAAATCCCAGCCCTCTGGTACTCACAGAACCGGAGATATGGGTTTTACCTTTACACACTTTCGGACTTAGCCGTTTCAAAGCTCGCGGCTTTTCTCCATTAGAATCTACTTGGCCGGCGCCTCCATAGGAAATGCATGGGCCGGCACCGCCATAGGATTCAATGGGACCTCCGCTCCCATTAGAGTCAATGGCGCGAACCTCGGGGCAAGCACGACCCCTTTAGGGGGTCCCTCATTCTCGGACCCGGTGGGGGTCGAGTGTGGGGGTTCCTAGGGTCTAGGGGCAAAAATAATTTTATTTCTGGGTTCCCTAGAACCTAAGTTTCCCTCTCCAATTGTGATTGAACTTGACCTAGTGTGATCAAAGCTCTTTTTTAGATATTGTATCCGCTTCTGCGGTCTGCGGTTTGGATGGCTGCCAACCCGTTCCTGGAGGTCGGCGTCGAGGAATCCCCATTGAAATGAATGGCTCCATTGACGTACAATGGGGAACTGCCGCTCCTCCTCTCGGGCACCACCTGCAGGTCTTCTGATGAAAATGGGTCCAAATCGCCAGTTATCCCATAGGATTGTATGGAGCTGCCACGGCGAGCTATGGGGAGCTGCAAAATGGAGCCTACAAAGGCGAGAAAATCGAACAAAGGGCTATAATCACTGAATTAACATTAACCCTTTCCCTCCGGCATAGATCCCAGTGTATGTGTTGGTGCAGACACTGGAATGGGAACAATACACATTTACAGGGGAATATACATTTTGGTGCTGAAGCAGGGTAAAAACACATTACTGGACCGCAGTCTAGTTAACCCCTTGCTTCTCAAGTGAGAGCAGGGGTGGCCAAATGGGGTGTAACCCCTTTAATACCGGGCCAAACCCCCTCTCCCATGACAGTGGCACCACCTCTCTTCTCTGCCCCTTCCTCTCCATCTCCCTCTCCTCTCCCTCTCACATCCTGTCTATCTTCTCCCTCCAACAAAACAAGCCTCCGCTTCTCCTGAACAACCGTCTAATTTGCATCTCCATCTCCATCTCTACGTCACAGTGAGTGTTGAATTGTCCTCCTTTTAATACATATATGATTATGGCACGTGACTGAAATAAATGAAAGGTGTGTAAAAACATATTGGCCTTGTAATCTGAGATGCATGTGTACAAACAATGAGTAAGTGTTAATTATCATTTAAAACATCTCAATATAATAATGTTAAATGTATCCAAAAATTCTACATAATTGTTTACACCAAGTAAACCAGATATTTAAAATGCATCGAATTGTTATGTACACAACTGTGTGCAATAAGATTTTTTGTCATCAACACGGGCAAATGTTGATAAATGAATTGAAGCATATTGACGTATTAAGGTGTTTTGTAACAATATATTTAGAACTTGACAAAAAATATTTGGGTGAAATAAATATCCGTCAATACAATCAATATGTACAATGCAAAGTGATTATTTTAAAAACAAGCTACAGTATATCCGATGTCCTGTAATTGATGGCTAAAGCAGAGTTTTAACACTCAATTCTTGCACTGCATTGTGTCCAATGCGTTCCCGGAATGTTACTGAGTGGGTACACAATTGGTTATACATTGTGTCCAATGCGTTCCCGGAATGTTACTGAGTGGGTACACAATTGGTTATACAATTGGTTCCGTGATCGAGAGAGGGCGGGGCTACTAAAAATGTAAACATTACCAATCTGCATAATGTGTGACTTGAATCATGCTTTTAACATTTGAAACATTATTAAATAAATAGCAACATTTACGACATGATCATTGTTATTATTATAAACGTTTATAGGTGAAGGAATTATTTAATTGTTCATGTTGAGAAACATGTTTCATCTTGTCCTTTAAGAGACTATCCCTGGACTCACCATAACCGAAACATTGAGTTACTCCGTAAATAATCCTAACATGAACAAGTCATATCTTAAGACATAATGAACGTACGCGGTGACACTATTATGTCAAGAAGCTAAACTCTTGAATTTACAACATAATATCTTTGGGAAGACCACGGAAGCAATAATCCAAAGTAATATGTCTCAGCTCCATTGACACCATGCTTAAAACATATATTTTCACAATGGCTTCTTTTTCTAAGTGCCGTTCTGCCGCTCAACCGCTGCCTCTCCCCAGCAACTCCCCAAAGCTGCTCGGGGCTACTAGAATTGAGCGGGTTTGAAAACACGGCTAGTAGCGGTGAAAAGTGCCCTTTCGCCGCGCCTTTGCCGGAAAAAAACCCGCCAAGAAACATGGTGCTTGTTTCGCTTTTCGCCAACTTCTCGAGGCTCACTGAATCGTAGTAGGCATTTTTGGCGCAAAACGGGCGCAAAGTTACTTTTCGCCGCTTAGTGCATGAGGCCCTAAGTATTTTTTAAATGATATACTGTAGAAATGAAAACATTTCTTTATCCAGAATGTGAAGAGATACCTGTGAGTACATCTGAAATTCTCTTCACACAAAATCCTCTCACTAACACCACCACCTGCTCTTCCTCCCTCATCTCTCCCTCTCTCCCCTCTCTCTATACACCTCTCAAATCCACCACCACCACCAGCTCGGTTCCTCCTTCTCTCCCTCTCTCCCCTCCTCGAACCTCCACACCACCACACCACCACCACCTGCTCTCCCTCCCTCCTTCTCTCCCTCTCTCCCCTCTCTCTATACACCTCTCACTAACACCACCACCTGCTCTTCCTCCCTCCTTCTCTCCCCTCTCTATACACCTCACTAACACACACCCACCCGTCTCCCTCCTCTCTCCCTCTCCTCTCTCTATACACCTCCACTAACACCACCACTGCTCTCCCTCCCTCCTTCTCTCCCTCTCTCCCCTCTCTCTATACACCTCTCACTAACACCACCACCTGCTCTTCCTCCCTCCTTCTCTCCCTCTCCCTCTCCCCTTTCTCTATACACCTCTCACTAACACCACCACCTGCTCTCCCTCCCACCTTCTCCCCTCTCTCTATACACCTCTCACTAACACCACCACCTACTCTTCCTCCCTCATTTTCTCCCTCTCTCCCCTCTCTCTATACACCTCTCACTAATACCATCACCTGCTCGCCCTCCTTCTCTCCTTCTCTCCCATCTCTCTATACACCACTTACTAACACCACAACCTGCTCTCCCTCCTTCTCTCTACTCTCTCTATACACCTCTTACTAACTGCACCACTTGCTCTCCCTCCCACCTTCTCTCCCTCTCTCCCCTCTCTCTATACACCTCTCACTAACACCACCACCTGCTCTTCTCCCTCATTTTCTCCCTCTCTCCCCTCTCTCTATCACCTCTCACTAATACCACCCCTGCTCTCGCCCTCCTTCTCTCCTTCTCTCCATCTCTCTAACCCACTTACTAACACCACAACCTGCTCTCCCTCCTTCTCTCACTCCACTCTCTCTATAACACCTCTTACTAACTGCACCACTTGCTCTCCCTCCCACCTTCTCTCCCTCTCTCCCCTCTCTCTATACACCTCTCACTAACACCACCACCTGCTCTCCCTCCCTCCTTCTCTCACCTCTTTTTCGTCTCTCCACCTCCTCCTTTTTCACTTCACACTGAATTTTCTCTGTCCCATATTCTTTCTTTTGTTTTCTTTCTCCACCTCTCTCCAGTGATTCTTTCCTCACAGTTCATCTTTGTTTCTCTCTCAACCTTCTTACTTCCTCTCTCCCGCTTTCTGCTTATCCATCACTCATTTATGTATTATTCTGTCTCTCTCTCTCCCTCATCTGTTTTTACCTTTTTCGTCTCATCAGTGCGAGGTTGGTTATATTGGCTTTGCAATTTGAAGCTGTGATAGGTTTCAACAACAAATTATATAACAAACATTTACCCACCATAACTTATTTAACGTGCAGAAAACTTTAAGGACTTTCAAGTTTGTAGATCTTTATACAAGATTAACCATTTCTCTTCCCAAGCAAATGTGTTTTTGTGTTCATCTCAGGTCTAAACAAAATGATGTAGCATTTAGGAAGAAATATACAGCCTAAAAGTCCAGCGCTTGAAGTCAATATGGCAAAAATCTCTACAGACACCATATTTTTACCTTTGGTGCTCAGATAAGCTGGGATCATTGCCACCCAAACACTGCAAAATACCAGCATGCTGAAGGTGATGTACTTGGCCTCATTAAAACTGACAGGTAATTTCCTAGCAAAGAACGCTATAATAAAGCTCACACCTGCAAGAATCCCCATAAAACCCAGAACTAAGTAAAAGGCAATATCTGAGCCTTCATTACATTGAATGATGATCTTTCCAGGATCAGAGTGCATGTTGAGCTCTTGAAATGGGGGAGAAATAGACAACCAACTAATGCAAATTGTGACTTGAATGGATGAGCACAAAAACACAACTGAACAGGACAGTTTGACTCCCATCCATTTTCTCCATACATTTCCAGGTTTGGTGGCTTTAAAAGCAATGCAAACCATGATAGTCTTGGCCAGCACAGAAGAGACCGCTATGGAGAAGATAATTCCAAAAGAGGTTTGTCTCAGCATGCAGGTTATATCCCCAGGACGACCAAGGAACAAGAACACACAGAGGAAGCTCAGCATGATGGAGACAAGGAGAATGAAGCTGAGACTCTGACTATTAGCTTTGACAATGGGAGTGTCCTGGAAAGAAAGAAAAACTCCCAATATCAGTGCAGTTATAAGACACAGGAGAACTGAGACAGATGAAAAGACTATGGCAATGATATCCTGTTTGTAAGATAGAAATTCAATCAGTCTGGGAATACACCGATCCTTCTTCTCATTCGGCCATTCAATGTCTGGGCATTTTAGGCAATTCTCACTATCTGCAAAAATGACAAAAAAA
>WSYH01014129.1:0-16013 GCA_036426205.1 Ascaphus truei
TACAGTGTGACTGGGGAGCTCACCCCTCTCATTACCCAGGTGCACACACTGCTGCAGTGCTGTGCTACCCTGTATCCCCGGCCATACAGTGTGACTCTCACCCCTCTCATTACCAGTGCACATGCTGCTGCTGCTCTGAGACACCCGTATCCCCGCCTACAGTGTGCTTCACTCTCACCCTCTCATTACCAGGTGCACACCTGCTGCTGTGCTGATACCCCGGTATCCCCGGCCATACAGTGGTGATTCGCACCCCTCTCATTACCCATTGCACAGGCTGCTGCGTGCTGAGACACCCCGTATCCCCGGCCATACAGTGTGACTGTGGGAGCTCACCCCTCATAACCCAAGTGCACACACTGCTGCTGCTGTGCGAGACACCCTATATCCCCGGCCATACAGTGTGCCTCTCACCCCTCTCATTACCCAGGTGCACACCTGCTGCTGTGCTGAGACACCCTAATATCCCCGGCATACATTGTGACTCTCACCCCTCCATTACCCAGGTGCAAACCCTACTGCGTCTGAGACACCTGTATCCCCGGCCATACAGTGTGACTCTCACCCTCTCATTACCCGGTGCACACACTGCTGCTGTGCTGATACACCCTGTATCCCCGGCTATACAGTGTGACTCTCACCCATCTCATTACCCAGTGCACAGGCTGCTGCTGTGCTGTGAGACACCCTGTATCCCCGCCATACAGTGTGACTTTCACCCCTCTCATTACCCAGGTGCAAACCCTACTGCTGTGCTGGACACCCTATATCCCCGGCCATACAGTGGGACTCTCACCCCCCTCTCATTACCCAGTGCAAACCCTACTGCTGTGCTGAGACAACCCTATATCCCCGCCATACAGTGTGACTCGCACCCCTCTCATTACCCAGGTGCACAGGCTGCTGCTGTGCTGAGGCGAGTACTCTAATGAAACTGTGACCGTTCCGCATCACTCAGTGTTGCACTCTAACTTTATAACCTTTATAAAGTATTACATTATGTAACACAATCATTGGGTACATTTGCTATTTTTCCTCCTTGGTAACCTGCTGCCTGAAGGATAGGCCACTGCCCGGGCTGCATCACTTCTCCTTATCTTAAGGTCATCCCACAGATACTGTGTCTGGTTTAACAGATTCCCAACAGCATCAACGGGCACCTCATCTAAATGTTAGTGTGCTGCTTATTTTTGGGGGGGGTTTGGACATGTTTTATTTAGTGACACCCTGTGGTAATATTCCTGTGGATCCGAGGTGACCTGGCTTGCTGAATAGAGGCTTCACACACAGATCTGTGATTGCAGGCCTGGTTATGTGTTACCCCTTTCACTGCAATTCATTGTAGCGCCTCAATAAAGTGGCGTAATACTTTAGCATGTATAATTTATTTATATTTAAGCACGTACTCTTAGAAAGCAGAGCAAGGCAGTGTCATTTTGTAAGGCTGTGTTACTGTAAAAGTGGCAAGGTGTTAAACCATTATCCCTGGGTAAACGTGAAAAAAGCACTTTTGTTGCCGATTCACTTGGTCCATTGCGGGTGACGCAACAACAGACCTCTGTGAATCTCTCCCTTTATATGCAGTTGTGCCCTGGAAGTAATGGGAATCCAGATATCGAAAGGGAATCATTGTGTTGTTCAGCATGTGAAGCTGGATCTAAAAATACTCTGGTTATGAGCCAGGGTTGCTAACCATAGGTTATTTTATAGGCATCAGGCGCATGGGCCACTGCTAGTTTAGGAGATGGGCTTATTGGACTTTTGTGCACCCTCTTTTGACACGGTTAAGAAAACGTTTTTTTTCAAACTTGGAGACGTTGATGTATTTTAAAATATATTTAGACTTTTTATTTAAAATTTCCACTGTAACCAATTTGTTGGAGGGCTTTGCCGCCTATCTAATGCCTTTTGATCTAAGAATATTTGCCATTCAAACAATGCTTCTCAAACTTAGTTCCTGTTTTTGCCAAATAATTATGGCTTCATCATATAGTAAAACAGATAAATATATAGTAGCTGGATCCAGTGTTCCCGACAGGAGGCGGTTCGTAACATTTGTACATTTTTTTACAAGATACAAATGACAGTTACTTTACGGATGATTGAATATCATATGACCGTTCCATTTTTCTGTCTGACCTGCACCACCGGTCACTATACTTTTCTCATTCAATTAACAATACTTGGCAAAGTATCATTGGATTTCTGATTTACGCCCATCCGCAGCAATAGCTTAAATTACACTGACCTGCCTCTGTAATAATTTTTTTTATTATTATTAATCATTACTATAAGTCTATCCTGCGGTGTTCTACATACTGTATTTTGTATTATGTTTTTCATTTAGAAGGCACTTGCATATTCCACAGAGCGCAATGGGAAATAAAGCTATATGCAGTATACATTAATTTTAGAACATTAAAAGAGCAGTAGCCACTACTGTATTTTTTTAACACGCCAGAATATAAAGGTACCTATAAGCTGGCTATATTTTTTCTAATAACAAGCCAGCGGTGCTCCAGGGAAAAAGACTCATATACCAACAACAAAAAAAATCCCTAATGGGAGGGGCACACAGGTATACCACATGTATAACAAAGCTTGATTCATAAACACAGGGAGGAATATCAAATTGAGGGGAATTCCGGACTATTCCTCGAGGGAAAGTGGTAAGTGCAGATGGTAGATCGAATAACATCTAAGGAAAAGTGTTATACTCTAGGCACAAAATCGCAGACCATAGAATCAAGTCTATATAGAAAATTAGCAAAGACTGATGATAATAAGCAAGCTACAAAGTTGTTAAACATGTGCGTAACATGTGGCTTAAAGCCTATGTATAAATGGCCAACCTGAATAGAGTAATACAATTCAAGCATACAGAAAAAACTTTATAAGGCCCCGGACATGTTTGGGCGCTGCTGGAAGTGTGCTGACGCTGCGCGCATCCCGCTCAGCACTGAGCCCCTACAGCCGCAATTAGAGCGGCTTTAGTAGGGGCTCACCTGCGCTTCCCGCGCTTGCGAAGCGCAGGTCTTAGGGGAATTTTAAATTCCCCCGCTGTGCCGGCGAGACAGGCCGGTCACGTGAGCGGTTACGCCCAATGAGGCGAACCACGCCGTGATGTCACTGGCCCGCCCCCGGCGCAGTGACGCGCACGCCCCGCCCACCCCCTGACGGCTGCTGACAGCGCGTGTCGGAAAGCAACCGCAAGCCGGAAAGCACCCGCTTTCCCTGCGCCTCAGCACGCCAGCAGGACCATGGACTCGGCCTAAGGCTACGTCCATAGAGGGGGAGCGCGCGACCCGTGCAAAGCTGGTGAGAGCGATTGCATAACTAGGAGACGAGCCAGCGTGCGCGATCGGGAGACGGGCACTGACGACACTGGCCAATATCCCCGAGAAGCACCAACGCGCCGTGACGTTGACGCTGCTTCTCTCTGATTGGAGGTTTTCACCGACAGCGCTCTCAAAACAGGTTCTGTGTCGCTGAAAATCCCAGCGCCTCAGCACGTTGCAGACGCTCGCGGAGCCCCCTCTCAAGACATCCTCATTGAGGATGACGGGCTCATCGCGGAGCGTCCGCGAGCTCATCGCTGACTGTCCTTCTATGGACTCGGCCTAATAAACTGCAAAGAAAGAGCTGATTGTATAAGGACATAACAGATACAAAATCTATTTTTAGTATCCTAATACATAGTTGCCTCCAAGAAAAAAATGCAATTCCTGTTCAATTGAAAGTCCATATATATCACACAGTCCAAAACATCCATCCAGGGGTGGGAGCTTGTCCGGGGGACCCCTCTCTTATCCTCTGGCATCAGGGATTTCCTACAAACTCACCATATATCCGAATTTTGTGTTGTACAGGCTACCCCGGTTTAAGGACATCACTTGTAAGTACACTCGCGGAGTAAGGACATATCGCCCAATAGCAAACGGCACGCTCGCGCATGCGCCCGTCAGCACGTCCTGAACAGCAATAACCGGCTTCCCTACCTGTACCGAAGCGGTGCGCAAGGGAGGAGACTATAGACATGTTACAACTGCGTTTATTTACATCAGTTATGCACGTATATACGATTGCAGTACAGTACATGCATCGATAAGTGGAAAAAAGGTAGTGTTTCCTTTAATACATTTTCGCTTTACTACATGCTCCGGTCCCATTGCGTACGTTAATGCGGGGTATGCCTGTATGGGACTGTGTGATTATATAGGACTTTCAATTGAACAGGAATTGCATTTTTTTCTGGAGCAACTATGTATTATTAGGACACTGAAATAGTTTGTATTTGTTATATGTCCTTATACATCAGCTCTTTCATGTGCAGTTTATTGTGCTGTTTTTCCTGTATGCTTGAATTTTATTTACTCTATTTTTCACGCAACGGCTGATTGGAACCAATGAGGGCAAACCTCAATTTTCAGCCTGCTCCTGTCCATGTTCCAGTCACCCTTGTCCGTAGCTTAGAATAATGATTTCAATCTTTCAAAGCTACAGAAAAAATGGTCTTGTTTCAACCCCTGCCCAGTTATCCTGTGTACGTAAATAAATAATTTCTCTCCCTCCGCCCCTGTGTTATAGGGGATGTGACCTTGAAGGCACCTTTCTGCATGCATTATTGAACAGCCCAGGTATAACTAGCCTTTAGAACAAATCTTCCCTTAACAACCACGTTTTTTTTGGCAGCTGGGTGTTATATAGCAGCTACATGGAGGCAAGCCAGCCTCTTGTCTGCATATTCACCTTGGCAAATGGACATTGGATCTGGTTGTCCCCTGTTGTGTAGATCATGTTAATAACATTTGATGTGTTCATATTCACTGATAGTACTACCTACTTATTTCAACGCCCACTTTTTTTTGTTATGCTTTTTTATAATTATTCATTATTAATTTAACTTTATTTTGCTCACTGTTAATCCAATTATTTTTTCTGTATCCCTATTAATCATATTTGAAAAATCAATAAACGTTTAAATGAAACAGAAAAATGTGGCAGGCCAATGTTTGTTTTAAATAAAGGGACCATATTATATGTAATATTTTACATTGCATTATAACCTTTTATATAACAGAAATAGAGACGATTGAGAAATATTTTCCATACAACATTTTATTCAGGAACCCCTCTTCCCATCCTACGTTAAAAAAAAAAACTGTTTTAGAATATGCTCATTGTCTGGGAAAATGCTTAGCAACGTAATACCTGAATTTACCAGCTTTGTTCCGTCCTGTTTTGCAGCAAAGATACATTAACCATGGGCCGCCACTTCGGAACCTGATCAAGATGCGGCACATCATCACCTACAGCTTGTCGCCTTTCGAGCAGAGAGCTTTCCCCAACTATTTCTCCAAGGCATCCCCAATTGTGGAGAAGATTCAGGTCACAGGTCTTCAAAGTGATGCCACGTAAGTGTTAAACAAACGCCTTGCGTCTCCACTACTTGGACTCCCATTGCCAAGGGACTCACGGCATTGGGAGAGAGGGGGGCTAAATGACAACTGACTATTTTTACACTCGCCCACATCATCACAGAGTTTGAGGTGGTAAAAAAGAAATATTGGTAATATAAGCCATATTGTCTCCTATTAAGAACAAAAAAGAAAGATCAATCCATGCTAAATAAGAGGTTGTTGTTGGTGAAGAATGTTTGAATACCCAAACTTTGTAGTGCAGAAAAAAGAAATGGAGGAGCACATTATGAATGAAAAATATATAAAATGTATAAAATAAATATTAACTTAAATTGTGTCCGATCATTGTAAGGGTAAAGTCAAAAGTTTATTAAATCCAAAAGGTAAGAACTTGTATGTACCAATCCACAAACAGCACTATTGGACCGGCCGTCTCATGCGATCGACCACATTTATATACTGGGTACGTTAAAATAGCACGAAGAAAAGTGCACGCTCATATTATTAATATAAATGTGTTAAACAGAGATTATTGCACTCACAATGGAAGAAATAAACAATGCTCATAAAACCATATCCAGTCTCCAATGTTAATCCATAATCCACTTCACGGTATTCATCCAAAAGGACCATAACAACTATTCATCCGGATGTGACTTCATCGTGGTGGTTTTTAAATTATACATTGCATTGTGGTGTATAGTTGTCAACCATCGCATGGGACCGCAGGCGGTCGATCTAAGGTAAACCCCCGAGCTAAAAACAGCTAACTAAAAACCCGTTTATAACGTGGTGCTCGGGGTCCACCTAATGAGACTGCGTTATAACGGTCGCAAAATGGCCTTCGCGGAGGACTTACCCGGCATCTGCAGCTCTCTCCTTTCCCTGCTTCATCAGGCTGCGTCACTTGTGGCGTTCTCCCAAGCTTTTGTGAATTTATTCAACGGTTCAATTTGACTTTTGAGCGCAGAGGGTAACATGACCCTTCTCTGACCAATGACATCCCAACTGATACATTTGATATAATATGCAGGCATTGAACCCATGATTTTTATATGCTAGTGCAATTCTCTAGCTGCTACACACCAAGGGTTGGTGTGATGAATCTACTCTCTATTAACAATGTAACATATACTGCACAGTGCAGTCCATCATGTGATGGACATGGTGTAGCAGCTGAGCAATGCACTACATATATAAGATCATCTGAGTAATTCCGCATGGAGTGGGGGAGGAGGGTGTTTGTGTGAATGTATGTTCTCGCGTGTGTCCATTGGCGATATAAAGCATTGAATGTTATTTAAAAAAACAAAACCTTGGAGTAATGTTTTTAAATCGGAGCTGCACTTAGCCCTCCGCTTTGAGAGGGGTGAGCAGTATCTTGATCAATCCCTAATGTGCAATTGGATTTCAATAATAATGATTGCAAACAGAAATTTCTACATCAAGTTATGTTATAGTCAAATTAGTGAAAGTTTGCCCAGTTACTACAGGTCATTAACCTTTGGGTCTCTCTTTGCCCATGTTTATGAGCTTCGTAACCATCAAGATGGCTTTCTGATAAAAGGAAAATTAAACTATATGATATATTTGCATTTTTGTCATTCAAGTTTTTTGCAAATGCAGAGGGGGGTGGGGGGGGGGGGGAAGCTATACAGACACATTAGTCACATCCAGTTTCCCAAGCAAATAGCACAGTACTTTTTGTTGCAGTGACCAGGTAAAACTATATTTCCTACTTATTGTGAGTTTCGATTATTGCAATGCATAGATATATCTGACCTAATCAATGCTAACAACAATCTATGTACAGACTTAATTGTTTCCCAGATAACTGATATTGTGTTACGAATATATTGTGTTTTCATAGGATGTAGTGGCAGTGCTGGTGCAGAATATCCATATCCCACCAAAAAAAGAGACAATAAAAATAAAGGCTGTAGGACCCTCGTATCACACAGCTAATAATTCATAATATCACCTAGATTTAATTTCCCAGCTTGTTCACTGCAAAGAAGAAATGAACAACAATCTGGCTGTCAAATTTCGGTAGCCGCTTATTGGAAATGAAGAAGGCAGTGTAACCCAACTACTAGAGATGGGTGGAATTTGGATCCCGAGGATCTGCCGGTTTCCTTTGGTCCGTGGCTTTCAGCGGATCACTCTCAAAAAGGCGATTGGCATTTTGCGGATCTCTCATTAGTACTAATACAAACTCTCTGCGCGGATTCAGCAATCCGTTGAGGGACTTGTCCGAATCCACCGAGTTGCTGAATCCGCGGATTGAATTCTAAAAATGCGTCAATGGATTTTATATTCACTGAAGTTTTGAAAAATCCGCGCGCATTAAAACCGACCAATCGTTGCGGATTTTTGGGGGTAAATTCGAGAAATCCGGGAAACAGATTTGGGTGGATTCGCCCATCTGTACCCTACCCAAATATTTCTTTGTGCTCAAGAGCGATCTTTTTTGGCCACATAAGGCTGAGGTAACCTGTAAAGTAAAATGATAATAAAAAATAAATCTGGTAAACAGGAATTGCAAGGCTTTGATGGCCATGTGCCGTGGGTAAGGTTCCAAATGTCTTTTGACGATGCAGTATTGCATGATCTTTTAGTTTTCAAGGGTAATAGTAATATAGCACAGCGGTGGCAAACTGGGGGCGGGAGATTTGTTGTTGGGAGCGCGGTGCAGTTGCAGAGGTCCCACACTTCTTCCCCAGCATTTAAATTAATGTCCGGGGGATCGCGTGAGGCCCTGCAACAACCAAAACTTACCTGGAATCGGACGCGGTCATTTGACATGACCGGCATCAAATGTCTGGACCAGACAACCCGGAGCGTCATATACGCAGGAGTAAAGGTAGGAGGGGGTTCGCGAGCTTCGTCGGAGCAGAAGAAAGGGGGGGCGCAGCCGTAAAAGTTTGCGCTCCCCTGATATAGCACATGGGTGACTTCAGTCTAATCTCAAGGAACACTGACAATCGTAGTACCACTCACATGAATGCACGTAATTTTACATAAAGATTGTCTGTTTAAGATTTGACAGCGAAAAGTTAACAACCACTGGGTTTATCCATAATTGTTTCTCTTTATTTCAGCTTTCGTGTTTGCATACCTGGTCTACGCCGGGGTAATCAAGAATTTGCCACAGCCAAGAGGAAGGATCCTCCTTGTATGAAAATGACAAGTGAAGCAGCCAGTGGAGGAATGAATCTCTAGCCGTTATTTTCTTGTAGCTTTGCATCTATCGCGTGCACGAAGGGAATATTTAACTTGGCTGTCTAACCGACTAATTTAATAAAGTTTAATTTCACATTGCGCTTGGTGTGATGTGTATATGTGTATATTTGTTAGATGTTCCGTATATATAAGTATCTATATGTCTTGATTTTAGGGCACTGGTTTCCTTCTATATGTTAGTTTGTTGATGCCTTTCTAGGATGACTCCTGAAATACTGTGCAAATGCTCACTGCTGGGGAATATTGAGTATGAGCTAAAAGGGACAAGAAAATGACTAGGGTAGAGCTGTATAAAGAAAGTGGGTCCAGGGGAGATGAAGAAGTGGTTAGGGTGATAGCTTTGCAAGTTACAGAAATGGTCAGGGCTTGACCAGAGTGGACATGTACTGTAAACCACGCCTCACAACTCCAGTCCCTCGAGGGCTGCCAAACAGGCCAGTTTTAAGGATATCCCTACTTAGCACAGCTGAGCCACTAATTGAGCCAGCTGTGCTTAAGTAGGGATATCCTGAAACCTGGCCTGTTTGCGCCTCGTGACTGAAGTTGTGCAGGCCTGATGTAACGAAGACAGGAAACACCCACATTCTTTCCCACACCCCTCGTTCCTAATCCTTGACCAATGGCTGAGCTCCACCAACTCGAAAAACAACTCGCTGCCATGCACACACCTCGCTACTTACATGTTTGCTGCTCCAATTCTGCTGAGGTTGGTCTGCAGGCCAACCGCCTATCCTCTAGTTGCGAAGTATTCTCTCTTGCTGTTCTCTTCTACCTCCACCACATGCAGCCCGTCCCCTTCTCCTGAAACCCCTCTATGGTCCCCATCCTCTCTAACATCTCTAACTCTTGCTCTTATTCTGGTACTTTTCCATCTTTAAAACAACAATTGTTTGACCTATTCTTAGAATAGCACCCAAGACCCTACCTCTTCTTCTGTTGCCCTCTGTTCCTCCTGCCTTTTGCTTCTAAACTTCTGGAACAAATTTTTCTTTTACGTATACTTAACTTTCTCAACTCTTATACTTATCTGATTGAGAAGTCAAGTTTTGGCACCAGCATACCGCAATAGAAACCGCTACCGCTAAGAACGCCAAACAATCTACGAAGAAATACTCCGGACTTCTCGCTGATTCTTCTCTCTTCTTCGTGCTGCTTGTGGTTTCACACATTCTTCATTCTTGCCATCTGTAGTACTGCCCCTCTTGGATTTCTCCTACCTCTCTCTCACTGTTGCCTTCAGTGTCTCTTATGCCAATGCCTGCCTCCCCAACCCCTATGGAATGCTCTTAGTGTAACTCATGATTGGGTGTTTAGGCCCCTTTACACTTTTTTCTCTCTACCCTGTTGCTGGATGACTTCATTGACGTCTTTCATTTCAGCTATCATCTCTAGATGATGATGAATGTTACAAACTATATTCTATCGAAGATTCTGACCTTACCTGCAGTCCAGTAAAAACAATTTACAGATGCGCAATCTCCGGCCTGCATGGTCCTTGGTCGCTTCGTTTTAATATGGTGAACACAACAGCTGCTCGCATATTTTTAGTCCTCGACACCAATGTCCCCCAATTGTTTACATTCTCATTCAGGCCTAACAACCATCCACCCATCTCCCAAGTATGTGGTCTAAGGGTTGCATTTTGTCACCTTCCTGTTCCCCCCACAATAAGAACGCTGTTACTAATACTTGCCGCTTTCCATCCTTCGCCATATTGCAAACGATACACCCCCCTCCTATCTTCACACTACAGCATTGCCCCCCGCTCCATATGCGGTTTCCTTTCAGGGCCGCCGCCGTGGCCCTACTGTACTGCGTAGTAACTTTGAAACAAGAGGCAGAGCTGTAAAACTGCCTGTTTTGGCTGACACTGGCAGTCTAGAGGAGTTTGCGCATGGCGGCCAAACTGGTTGCCAGTACAGCCGGATACTCTTGCTGCTGTGCACGTCAATTCCGAAAGCTCTCCCGGGAAAACGGAACAAACGCTGGAACCTAATATGAATAGGGGTATACATTAGGAAACGCTGTAGAATACCGGCAACGTGTAAGCGGAGCCCTACTGTACCACTAGGCAGCGATTATAGTGGCCCACTGCATGGCGTTTGTGTGAGTCACTTTGCGCCGTGCGTGTACAAAAACCTGCACTGCAGCCGCTCGTGCTTCGGGAGTGACGGCGTGGTGAAGGCAAAGTGCCCGTGACGTCAAGCGATCGATTCGCCCGCCCTGATGCCCGATACTGCTTCCGTGAACTGACTCACACACAGCCTCGCATGGAACAAATTCATTTGGTCTATAGTGATTCAGCCTCTCCGTCTCACCACCGTGTCGTGTGCCTCTGACGGTGAGGGGTGTACCAACTCGCCTAATAAACGGTTAAGCCGTTGGTTACTTCTTATCCATTTTCTGGGGTTTGGGAGTGCCAGTTCTTGGAGCCCCGAGTGCATTGGTATATGCCATTGCTAAGAATTAGTCACCCAAAGAATTTAATATGTGTTTTTTAACCTTTCCATGATGCCATCAAGCAGAGATTGTACTGGCTGAATTCAGGGGGTTTTTACGAGAAAGTGTTGTCAGAATCTTTATAACTAGTCGGGGTCCAGTTTGCTGGATACCCCAAAAATGTACCCGGGAACAGGTCGAAGTCCCAGATACACACAAAGACATGTTGCTCCTTGCAAATCTCCCCTTAAACGCTTGCCGCAACTCAACCGCTAGGATTCTCTTGCTTCAGCAAGACCAGAAAGGTAAATGGTGCATAGGGATGTGTGTGTTCCCTGGAATGTCAAGGGATCTCCTAGGTTCTTGGAATACCCTGTTAATTCCGCAGGTCACCCAAACATGGAATAGGGTTCTTGGGGGAGCCTCACACCATGGATACGGTTGGTGAGGAGTTTTTTTCAGTCTATTATAGTTGTGGGGAATATGTGCTAGTAAGAATAAAGTGCAACTTTTTATTCTATTCCATAAGACTACGAGACTTATGGAGAATATAAAATGTATTTTTATTAACAGTGTGGTAATATTCATATATGCGTAGTGCAACGGTGTAATGAGCTGGCTTTCTGGACCGATGTTCTGGGTGAGTCACTGGGCTACCACATGCTTGGTGGCCACTGTGGTCTACCCATACATCGGACATGAAATTTTAATGAGATGCCAAGTGTGTTAAGAGCATTTGGGCAGGAGGTTTAGGCTTGAGTACCCCGTCCTGGAGTGATAGGTTCCTCGACACCATTTGCCTTCCCAGACTGTGAGCCTTACGCTCAGGTTGGCTTTCTGCATACCAATGGCGAGGTGCAATCTTGCGCATGCCCTGGCTATGTAGAAGATCCCTTGCCAAGCTTCAGGAGCTGGCATCGGCTCTGATTGGCTGTGTAGGAAAAATTTCCCACGCTCGGATTGGCTGTAGTCTTTCCTGATGAACTCTGAAATACTATAGAAAACCCTCAGCCAATCCGGTCATCAAATTCTAAGCGCCAGAACAGCAGCGTGGCAAATTTGAATGTATGAAAAGATCTCCTTGGAGAAAGCAGCGAGCTGCTTCAGAATTTCAGGTGAAATTTCGTCCAAGTTCTGAGAATTGAACGTAGCGGTCAACGGCTGAGATGTCAAGCCGTTATTTTACTTCCAGGACGTTTGGAGCTAAGTGTTTCAAGTTTATTTAAGTCACTCCGAGCTGATACCAGCGTGGTGGCATCATGACCTTCATGGCTGATTTTGGTTTCCAGGACATTTTGGGCGAAATCCCGTCACCAAAGACTTTGTTTAGTACATTCTTGTTCAACAAGGAAAGTCCTATGTTGTAACCCAGACCCCCAGTAAGTGTCCCTCTTCATTATTGTTGTGTTTTCACTGTATTATAGGGAAGCGAATAATGCGTGGAGAGATGGTGGAGCACAGCTGAAAAAAATGGGCTGGAAGGCTGATAGTATGAAAATTAAAAAGCTTTAATGAAGATAATGGTAGCAAAGCTACATAAAAGAAATGTCCTCTAATGGCATTTCGCGCGAATAGTGCTTTTTATCAGGCGATTGTCCCCCATGTCCCCCGCTTAGTCCCCCTTAATAGTGCCAGTCATGCTGAAGTGATTTCGCGCCAAAAATCAGTCAAAAGAATCTGCTGAACTGAGTCCCTCTATGACTTAACGGTGGCCTCATAGGTAGAAACTACCGTCCTCGCTGAAACAGGCCAAAGGCGGTATGTTAGAACAATCAATACACACTTAATGCTAAATCGGTGTCGTATAACAACTGAAACGAACAGAATAACAAAGGTTTAAATATATTAAACAAAACATTGAAAAAAAGAACACTAAACAATTACGTAAAAAAACCCGAAGATCAAAAATAAAAACATAATCTAACTTATTTCAACTCTTAACTTTGATAATTGGGACATAAATACTATACCAACCATGAAACCCATAACTCTAACC
Source organism: Ascaphus truei (assembly GCA_036426205.1). NCBI lineage: Eukaryota > Metazoa > Chordata > Amphibia > Anura > Ascaphidae > Ascaphus > Ascaphus truei. The sequence goes on from WSYH01014129.1 coordinate 13,099, forward strand.
CTAGTATATGTTCTTTCGCAATTTACTCCTATATATGATGATATAAACAACCTTTAACTAAATAGAAAAAGACCTGGATAATCTTAATAATAAACTAAACATAATGGATAACTAATCATACTATTTAAAGAAATACATCTCTGTATATATATGAAGGTAGCAGAACATAGGGATAACTGTTATTTTAAATAAACTACAATTTGATAGACCATTAGTATAAAAAATACATCAAAGTCTATTAATTATTAACTTACATCCAGAACCAAATATGTAATATAAAAACTTAATCAAACAAATGATATATATTATAGAATGTAATCAAATACAACACTTTATATAATACTAACAGCTAAATAACCCCTATTGTGGAAAAATAAAGAATCACCCCTTAATTTTACTTTTAGTATGAATACAACTCTAAATGTAAAGTACATAATCAAAAATATATAAAGACTAATCTGTAAATGAATGCTATTAAAAAGTGTCATTAATTCCCAATCTTGATGATCCCATCGGGTATAGGGATCCATGCTAAAGATCCAGAACATGCTCTCGTCTATTGAGCATGTTCTCAGTCTGTCACCACCCCTAATGGGTGGAGGAAACATGCTTCAATGCCGAAAATGGTGTAGATTCGGGATACCCCTCTGTGAACAATGTGGCAAATGATTGACCCACTGGATGTGGTAATGGTACAATTTTTTATGCTCTAACAGCTGCCATAATTCCTAACTTTCAAAGGTCTAATGGTGCGTCCAATAAGCATGCCTTGCCACAACCATCGTTTCAGTATGTACACAATAAAATTCGAATTACAAATTAATAAATGTTAGACACTTTGTATTCTCCTTTTAGGTTTACTTGTTTGGATGGCTTTCAAATGACATGGCATATTGGCATAGATGACACAATGAGCCATTTTATAGAAGCCTTTTGGTAATATTGAAATGTGTTGTGGATGGTTTGAACGAATAAACTTGGTGACAAAAACCTGCCAGTGATTTAGCTTTTTTTGAAAGCGAATTTGGCCATCTTTTGACCACATTTATGTCAATCTGTATGCCAATTTTAAAAGGGTGTCCAAGTGTTTGTGAATGATACCTCTAAGAATCTGCCTCTTAACTGTTGTGTAATAAAAAAGATGCCCTATTCTCCATTTTTTGTGGCATGATGCTTCTATTCCGCTTAATTTGTAATTCTTTTTACCAATAAAGAGATCAGTGCGTTCAAGAGTTTTAACTGCATCCAAAGATTCAACAATATGTAAACCTATTATACCTCTTTTTAAAACTCTAATGGGACCCAATCTCCCACCTGAATATCAAAGGATCCCTCCGTGGAGCAGGAGCTCTTCTAGTCTTTAAAAATTGGCCCTTCCAGAATCCCCTTTTTATAGGGTCCTAAATGATTGCTCTAGCCCTCAAAACGCATTCTCGCGATTGGGCTGTCCTAATGGACGTCTGTTTGAATGATTTGTTGACATCTATTAGCAACATTATGTCCCAAATAAGCAATGTGTTGTAATATCAAAATCATAAGTTAAATGTGAGATTAATACGATTATGTTAAGCGTGGTTAAAAAAGTTTCAACGAAAGAAAATCACGCATCCAATAAAAAGCAATAATCATATAACGTCTATAAAAAATAATGTGTTCTGCTAAAAGGATATAATCACTAAAATTAAATAGATTCCCAGAAACCCAAAACAAATTAGCATAGAGTATGGTGCAAATGAAGCCCCTAGCATTGCCCTTATAATTGTAAAATAAAATTGTGATACAAATTAAATAGTTGTGTGTTAATAAAAAATGTTATACCGTTCAATCAAAATGTGCCACAAGTGAGACCGGTAATTTGGATAGATGGAGATATATGTTTAATAGCAGAAATCCCATGATTATGTTGTATGATACTTATGAGTGACATAACCCATAGTACCCAGTGGAGAGCGCAATCTTTTTCCCTGCACCCCTGCCGGCTTGTCCTGATCTCCGTGTGCCCCCTCCCTCCCTCCTTACCGTGGTTCCTCGTCGTCGGCGTCATGACCACTTTGCCATAGCCAACGCTACTAACACATGACCCCGCGGGCCACATACTCGCGGCCTAAAACACTAATATAACAGTATTTCTTGTTCTCCTTCCCTGTATGATTACCCACGTCCTGGTGGTGTTGAACTAGAACATGGCCAGGCCCTCATGGCCAAAAAATCTCCAGTGTCCCGTTATAAGTGAACAATAATTCCAAATTCAGGAAGAAATTAACCTCGATTTTAATTGGAGTTATCTCCACCCCATCATCCCCCCTAACTCTCTCCTATCCTCCAGCTCTCATGCTACCTGTGGGACAAGGGTGGGGAGATGATGGGTACGTGGCTGTGCGTGGCCGAGAGGAGTTTAGGAGTTACGGGAGGTAGAGTCAGGAACAGCCGGAGGGACGCGCTGTACAGCACGAGACACCCGGAAGCACCTAAAGACTTCCGGGTCCAGATCGATGGAGCGCGCATCCGCTCCCGGCTGTCCTGCTCTGCCTCTGTGCAACCCTAACTCCTCTACGGCTGCTCCTCTGCTTCACACTAGCGGCCCGCTGCCGCTGCATACATCATCTCCCGCAACTCTTCTGCCTCTTATCTGCGGGGATAAGAGGAACAAGTACTCAGCGGGCTGCTCGGGTAAGCGGGGCCCCAAGAGCGTTGGCCCCCCGGTTGTTTTTTCTTGATCCCCTTCTTCACACCTCTACTTTACAATCTATCATAATTGTGCTTGGCCCGAATCCCTGTCTTCTTTCTAGCACCTATCTGCTTCTGACCACCTGACCAACTCTGGCTTGGTTCCTATTCATTTCCCGTATAATTTACTTCCTATCTTTTCCTCCTTTTAGGACTCTACAACTCCATAATATCTCACCTCTGGTCTC
>WSYH01014130.1:0-16012 GCA_036426205.1 Ascaphus truei
GCCCCTGTGTCCCGCCCCCCCCCCCCCCCCCCGGCTCCATTGCCCCCAGAGCACGCTCTCTCCTCCCACAGGCCGCTCCTACCAGCTCTCACATCCCACCGGCTCTCACTCCCCACGGCTCTCACCCTCCCGGCTCTCAACCTTCCCGGTGCTCCCCCCACCACCCCCCACAGAGCACGCTCTCTGTGGCTCTCCCCTCACATAGGCCGCTCCCCAGCTCCCCATCCCGAGGGCGCTCCTCCGCTCTCTTCCGCCTCTCCGTAAAGGCACAGCACACACTCCTCACGGAGCGTCTCAGCCTCTCCGCTGGAGCCCGAGGTGGAGGAGAGGCAGCGGTAACCCGGAGGAAGAGGAGCGCGGCCGTGTGCAAGGTGAGGAAACGCAGGGGAATGGGTTATTTAACGCGTCCCTGACTCCCCCTCCCCTTTGCCCCCTTGCCCTCCTCCCCCTGGCTTTTGCCCCCTGCCCTTTGCCTCCTGCCCTTTGCCCCCCACCCTCCCTGCCCATGTGCCCTCCCTCCCCTTTGCCCCCCCCTCCCCTTTGCCCTCCCTGCCCTTTGCTCCCTGCCCTCTTGCCCCCTGCCCTTTGCCCCCTGCCCCTCCCTGCCCTTGCCCCCCCCGCCCCTCCCCCCCCTCCCTGTCCTTTGCCCCCCCCCACCCCTTCCTGCCCTTTGCCGACCCTCTCTTGCCCCCCGCCCCTCCTTGCCCTTTGCCCCCCCCGCCCTCCCTCCCGTCCCCTGCTCCTCCTGCCCTTTGCTTCCCTGCCTTGCCCCCCCTTGCCTTCCCTTCCCCCTCTGCCTTTGCCCCCCTGCCTTTGCCCCCCTTGCCCCCCCGCCGCCCTTCCATGCCCCTTGGCCTTTCCACGCCCCTTTCCTCCCCCCCCTTCCACGCCCCTTCCCCCCCCTTCCACACCCCCTTCCCCCCCCGCCCTTCCACTCCATGCCTTCCCCCCACACCTCACTCCATGCCCTTCCCCCCCCTGCCCTTCCACTCTATGCCCTGCCCTTCCACGCGGGCAACGCGGGTATATCAGCTAGTTTCCTTATATTAATCAAACTAAACATCTTCTCATTTTTAGCCTTGGGAAAAAATGTCCCTCTTCATTATTACTAATATTTGTATTTATTATTATTATTACATAGGCTGCTAACAAAGCAAGAACAAAGTGAGATGCGAATCTGTGTTGAGAAGCGAGCAGATCCTTCCGTTCCAGGCCGCTGTATCTTACTGGAGCCGTGGGGTACATTTAAAAATAGCACGTTACTGAGTCACTAAAAAGGTTTCTGAGAAGATTCTTCCAGCAAATGGAAAACAGTGTTATTAATTTAAAATGTGTGCTGACAAAACAGGATTAATGTAATTTCATCTCCCTCTTGTCCTTTGCAGTTAGATTTAGTAGTATTATGTTCCTTCTATTGCATAAATGAATCATTTCTCATATGCAAAGAATTTTATTACCTCTGTTACAACTACATTTTACAGTGATTTGCATGTAAACCACGGCCTACGGAGGGCGGCCTACTCCAGTCCTCAAGGGCCACCAACAGAGTCAGGTTTAGGGATACCCCTGCGTCAGCGCAGGAGGCTCATTTGACTGAGCCACTGATTGAGCCACAGTGCTGAAGCAGGGATATCCTTAACCTGACCTGTTGGTGGCCCTTGAGGACTGGATTTACCCCCCCCCTGACCTAACCAAATCTGTCCTAATGTGTATATATTACCTGACTAGGAGGGTCCCCCCTGAGCTCATCCATGGTCTCTCCCGAGTTGGGGGTATCCCTAGTTCAGGAGGAGGTAGTTCCCACGTCCAGGCTGGAAGATGCAAAATGGCGCGGGGTCAGGGGTCGCTCTGGCGGACATCTTTGTAAGTTTTTTTTTTTTTTATGTAACAACACTGGCACCAAAAAAAGACAATATCTGGAAACCGGATGAAATAAATAAGTATTTCATTAATAGAAACATAAAAAATATATATGAGTCATACTTACCACATGGTAGCATTAATCATGCTAGTTTGTGTTATTATTTGTATTTGTGACATACAGATGTATGCAGTGCGCTACAATGAAGGTTTTTGGTTCAAACCAGTAGTACCCATCCCCCATTCTTTGTCTACAATAATGCGCCTAGACATATTCAATGGTTAATCACATTCACTGAAGTAGCCAATCCTATTGCAAGATCAACCTGTTCCTTGTATACATGCCATAAGAGAATTGAAGTGTTAAGGTATTCGGGAATCCTATCACATCTTTTCCCCTCCTAATACCCCAATAATCCCTATGTTCCTAACAGTCACTGACCATCCATTTCCAGCCATCATCAAGGGCCACCAACAGATAGCTTTTCAGTATATCCCTGCTTCAGCACAGGTGACGATCCACATGATTGAGCCCACCTGTGCTGCAACAGGGATATCGGGAAAACCTGACTGTTTTGTGCCATTCCAGAACTCCAAACATACAAGAGTAAAGTGACGTGGGATAGTGAGAGGGAACAAGGTGTGTGTACACACAAGGGTTAAGGCTGGGAGAAGTACAACGAAGGAGGATAGCTGGGACGGCTCGAGACGCCGGTACAGGATGTAGGACGTTAGAATCATGAGAGGTGACAGCTGTCACTTACACGTTGGTAGGTGGTGATATTGCTTCTTACCGTCATAAAAAAAAGATGGTTATGTCAGACAAGGTGGCTTATAGAAGTCATTACAGCTTTCGTGTGTCCTTTGAATACTAAGAGGTGTGATCTATCAATGCAAAGAAAAGTTTCCTTTGAGGCGTTGTGCCGTGTTCTGCTGCTTGCATGGGCACTCAATGCCCAATTAAAAAATGATTAAAATAAGGAGAAGAAGCCACATGTTCTGCCACTGCCATTCTTTCTGCTGCAGATTGCTGGGGGCCCCCGTAGCCTCTTTCCTTTGACTGCTAATTGATCTGACACTTCCCTTCAGGTTGAGCAAGCTCCTGGATTGGAAGGGATGGAGCAAGCTGGAATTTATTCCTCTGCAACGCCTTGCAGCCCAGGTTGACTTATGCTCGTGGCTGAACTATCGCTCACTCCGAGAAAAGGTTAGGACTACTTGAGGGTATTTCGGAAAGGCCCATGGGATGATGCTCTGAATTATGCCATAGAAACTAGCAGGCCTATTGCTTGTACCTACACTCCGTCTGCTTATGGGGAAGGAAGATGGGAGATAATGAAATTATTAAACTCTCATGTATCCTCAGTGCACACATATATATTCTTAAATGAGCTTAGGGGGATTTATGCTGCTATTAGGACACAAAAGAGCAGGGCAGATTGCTGGATTTGGCCAGCTAAATACATTCCTCTAATCAGTGTTTTTCACAGGAGGTCTAGGAACCTTGGGTCCCAGACATCCCCAAGGTTCCCTGAAATTTTCAGGTATTTTAAAATTGTAGCAAATACAGAAGAATTTACATGCATCTGATTACAGACGCGCTATTAGAGATGGTTGGGGTGCCTTACAATGCATCTGATCTCAGACGTGCTATTATAGAGGGTTGGGGTTTCTTACAATGCATCTAATCTCAGACACACTATTAGAGAGGGTGGGTTCCTTACAAATGCATCTGATCTCGGATGGCGATATTAGAGAGGCTTGTGGTTCGTACAATGCATCTGATCTCAGACGCGCTATTAGAGAGGGTTGGGTTCCTACAATGCATCTGATCTCCGACGCGCTATTAGAGAGGGTTGGTTTCTTAAATGCATCTGATCTCAGATGCGCTATTAGAGAGGGTTGGGTTCCTACAATGCATCTGATCTCAGACGCGCTATTAGAGAGGGTGGGTTCTTACAATGCATCTGATCTCAGACGCGCTATTAGAGGAGGTTGGGGTTTCTTACAATGCAATCTGATCTCAGAGCGCTATAGAGAGGGTTGGGGGTTCTGCAAAAATTTCACAACATAATTATAGTGTTCCTAACCAAAAAATGTTGATGAAACCAGTTCTAATTGGACCGTAACCCTTCAGAGCACCCTTTAAGCACATGTAGGAGAGGACAGCTTTAGGTATGTTTGGAAAAAGGTGCATAAAATGATATCCACCAACATTTAAAAAAATCTGAATTCTTGAAGACTTGTGGATTTTATTCATCCCTTCTTTTCATGACGATTAAACTCGTTTTTTAATATTGGTTGTGAAACTGGCGTGTCTGGAGTCTCCGAGGAGACTGATTGAAACCACGTGTTATTACGTGATTATTTAAATATAGAATAGTATCTGGTGATCTTTTGTACATTTCTCTTGTTTCTGTATTTGAAATAAACTCTGGGTCTTTGAACTTTCCCACCTGAGACAGTATCAGGGGACCATGATTGAGATGTATCTGATTTCAGCTTCAAACAGGCCCATAAACATACTTTAGCGTTTTAAATTGTCACGGAGACCAGGACTATAACAACCTTTATACCGGGATCCTTCACTAGGCAAAACCCAGTAGTGGAATAATTGGGGTAAAACCGCGTACACACAGTGAAATACAAAGATACAGAAAATATACACACTTGTGGGGTGAAATCTGGCTAAAGTAGGTGCAGGACGCCTTCTTCGGAAGGCTTACCCTTACAGGGATATCCCCCGGGCTTCCTAGTCCTCTTTTCGGCTAGAGCTCTAGCCACGACCGTTACGTTCTAAAATGAGAACTTGGACCTCGCGTCTGTTAGCCTCAGCCAGGCAGCACCAAAGATTGAAGCCGGTTGCTCTGTATTGTGAAGAGCCCACCTTTGCATCACCGGCTCAAGTCACGGGATTGTCTGGTTCTCGACGGGCGGGCTTCTCCTTACATATCCTCGCGGAGCTATTTCACCATGGAGGAAAGGAGGAGCGGCCAATCAGAGTGTGGGAATTTCTCCCCTCCAGCCAATAGGAATAGGGGCTCTCCTTTGGCTGACGTCAGAGAGGGGTGGGTCTGCCAAGTCGGCTCGGGATGCCCGCTGGGGGGGACATACGAATTGACCAATGGGAAAAGCGCAGACATTCTGCGTTTCCCCCAGCAATCATTGCCCACCTACTGGGGCAGGCTCCACGGAGGCTGGCAGCCAGAGTGTCCTCCCCGCGGGGGTCTCTGTTCTCCGGACTCAGTACTCCGACCTGCCACTTAGCACCCCAACACCTCGTCAACATCCCGTCTCCTCTTTGAACTACGATGTCTAGCCAGACATCCCGGCATCTGGTATATGCCCGGGCTTGACTGAATAGATATTTATCGTAAATGCACAACTCATAATAAAATAGTTTTATACACAATTTCTTGAGAAGACCCACATCTGTGCAGGAGGGATCTAGGCTCGTAAAACCAGATCCTGGGGGACACTGGGCAGCCCCGGTGTAATTCACCCGCGTACCGGCAAATAGTGCCGCACTCGGGGGAGATTAGGGACAACCGGTATCTTCGGCCACCCGAACTCCTGCAAAACATAAAATAATTGCATTTGATCCCAAATATCCCAATAACAAACGTACACACAGAAGTTTCACGTTTCTAGGGGCAAAAGAACATGTAAAAGGAAAAGCAGGGCACTTTATTTTTACACGTATAATCCTGGCCCCTGGTTATTGTGCTACATAGCTGCCATGGATACGCACGGTTTCAGGGGTAACCAGATGGGCTTAACCCTTTATTGTATAGCCTGGTTACCCCCTCCTGTCACAATAATCGTGACATGTGTCCAATTTATTCAGCCAGGAAAAAGAAAAATGTCAACACATAATGGCTTTCGCTGTTTATACTCATGATATAATTACTCCCTTAAAGGAGCAATCCAAGCCGGCAAATTTATTCACGTTTTTTTTATTTATTTAAACATAGATAGAAGCAGGGGGGTCCCCGGACGAACCCCATTAATTTTCAGCTGCAGGGATCCCTTCTTCCAGAGGATACTAGGCGCGAAAAGGGCGGTGTGATATCGCTGCTTCGCGTGGGCAATAGGAAGCCGACACGGATGACGTCACGGCTTCCTATTGGCCGGCAGGACGTAGCAGCTTTGAATGCCGCCGTTAGGTCATCACTGCTCGCTGAGCCGGGAGCAGCTTGCCGGTCCCCCCCTATGGAGTCTGTATCTCGGAAGCAGGGGGTCCCCAGAGCTGAAATTAATGGGGTCAGTTCAGAAAAAACCCCTGCTTCAGTCCAATGTTTTAAAAAAAAAAAAAAAATAACAAAAAATGTGCCTGCTTGTTTGCCTCTTTAATTAGTTATGAAGTCTGTAAAATGACAAATCACAAGCATTTTCCCTGACCGCCTTCTCCACATCTCTGAAAAAATACTCCCCTGGCATGAATCTGCCCCTTGCTAGGAGTGAAAGGGGGCTGGGTCCTCCTTTTAGGATATTCAGGCAAGCTGCATATCACGCTGTCCTAAAATATGCAATGATATCTTTGGTGCTTATCCGCGAGTGGTGCGGTAATGCTGGGAAAATCTGCGGGTTGTGGGGTCAGCTGCCATGTGCTCGAGTTACAAACAAACGCGCCAGCCTGCGCATTGCCAGAGAGAGTGACAAAAGTGAACCTTCAAACGCTATTTTTATGTTTCACTTCCACCCTCTGACAGCGAACATGCTTCAATACGAATCAAAAGCGATGCGGGCTAGGGGCAGGTTCCCGCTGCTTTGCCTGCAGATGCCCTCATGCCCGCACTGCCCTCGCTGCCCATCTGCCGCATGCCCTCCCTGCCCGTCAGCTGCCATCATGTCCCGCACTGCCTCCTGCCCGCATGCTCTCGCTGCCCGCAACTGCTCTCGCTGCCCGCACTGACTCTCGCTGCCCGCACTGCCCCTCACTGCCCGCACTGCTCTCAGCTGCCCGCACTGCCCTCGCTGCCTCACCTGCCCGCACTGTCTTCGCTGCCCGCACTGCTCTATCTACCTCGCTGCCCTCACTGCTCAATGCCCGCGCTGCCCTCGTGCCCTCACTGCCCGCACTGCCCTCACTGCCCCGCACTGCCTCCCTGCCCGCACTGTATCGCTGCCCGCACTGCCTCCATGCCGCACTGCCCTCCCTGCCCGCACTGCCTCACTGCCCGCAATGCCCTCCCAAAGCAAAGGACATTATTTCTTTCCTGTAATAAAGGGCGTCAGGGTCAAGCATTATGCAAAATCAGATGTTGAATCGTTGTAACGTGCCTGAGACATATTTACTCTGTGTTTTGTTATAACACGCCAGCCGTGCTAGTTGTAAGAGGCGAAGCCTGGCATATTTTGTGCTGGGTAGTAGGTGTGACCGTAGGGGTAAATGTGGCTACTTTTAATAAAGGTTAAGCCCGCCATTACCCCTACCTGTCAATAATACATCTGTAGTACAGGAGGGCCCCGCTCATACGGCGGGTTCCGTTCCATGGCGCCCACGAAAGCAGAAATCGGCAAAAAGTGGAACGGCGATTGGGCGTCTCCTACCCCTCTGCGCATGCGCAGACTTGCAGTCTCCCTTTGCGCATGCACAAACTCGGCCGTCCCCCATTCGGCATGCGCAGGACGTGGCAGCACCTTCTCGGTACCGCGTATTGGCGGATCGCCGAGAAGCGAAAATCAGAGCAGTGTATGTATGATGTGTAAACGCTGCGCTACCCACAACAAGGCAGGACCCCGGAAATGCAGGTGGAAACGGCACAAACCTTGCACCCACAGCGAGGAAGCGTGCCTGGAAGGTGGAAATGTCTAGCGTTGCCAGGACTGGTAGAAGATAGAGGGTTAAAACGTGATCTACTCGCCGATCCGGGGTTGGAGATGAGAGTAATAGCCGTGATCCGTTAGCCGTTGGTTCGGGAGTAGAGAAGGGGGGGGTTAATCCGATTCCGTGCAGCCGAGTCCAGGGGTTCAGAGATAGCCGTAGCTCGAGGGAGAGCCGAGGTCAGATTCAGAGGGGATTCAGAGACGGGCCGGTCCGGTACACAAGAGAATACTGCAAGACAAAGAACACAGGGAAGGGAGCCTGGCACAACTGCGGACAGAACGAGGCTAAGAAGGTTTAGCTGAGGGACGAGCGCAGGGTATTTGTAGGAAGGGAGAACCAATGGGACTCGGAGGCGGATCGGAGGCGCCGGTCCCAGTGGGAGTGGGATAGGACACAGGAGACAAGGGAACTTACTGGTGCTGACACGCAGCTGGGGAGCGTGCGCGAGGTCGCGCGAGTGAAAGGCGAGACTCCACGGAGGTGGAGCGAGCTCCGTGGGCGTGGAATAAGAAGCCGGGGTGAAAAAGAGCTCACGCTCAGAAACTGGGTTGGGGGGGTTTCTGGCCCCGGGTGAGTTAGCTGTTTTGATGATCCATTAAAGACTATTTTTATGGTACGCACTCTCTTGGACATTCTTTACTTGATTTTTTGGTGTGAAATAGTGCTTCTATTTTCATTAACATTCACTCATTTGCTTGTTGTGAGAGAACGAAGCAACACCCTACATGGAGGATGACATGGATCCTGGGGACAAACACCACCAACTAATGTCTGAGTTGATGAATTCTCGTGTTTTTCATACGCACATATTACTCTCCATTTCGATTGTTGATTGTGGTGTTCTAATATACATCTATGGTTGGTGTTTATATAATAAAATAACGCGGAGTGTGTTACACCATAGAGCATGCCAATATACGATGAAGAAATGTATATCAATATACTTGGTATAAAGCTGTTGAGCCTGACTTTTTATAGAGAGAACCATACATTCTCTTTCACTACTAAGTCATATTGAAGGCCACCTGGCCTTTATCTCTCCTTAGTAGGCTTATATGTGCGCCATTGGGTAATAAGAAGTGGGCGGGAGGACCGGTTAGTTAGGTTTATAAGTTCTATGTCGTGAGTCTTGTCACGACTGTGCTCCCACACACCGGGGTCGGACCGCGTGGGGACTGGGTGGGTTGTAAAAGCCACCGAACCGAGACGCGAAGGCTGATCCGGATTGCGCAGTTCGTAGTCGGTACGTAGCAGAGGATAAGGATAGAGAAAGAAGACAGCATCGCGGTGGAACCGCCCCCCCCCAGGGTCAGGGACTGGAGACAATCAGGGTAAGTTGTTCAAGCAGGAGTGCGGCAACAGGTAGTCCAGGAGAGCCACAGCCTTAAGCCTTAGGAGTGCGGGAGGGAGTGGCTTGCGCGTGCGGTGACCAGGCCCATGGTGGTACTGGTCTCAGGGGTGGTAGACAGAACCCAGATTAGAAACACGCCCTAGCTGCACTGGTTAACCAGTGCTTCGCGCAAGAGTCCGGGAGCGGGCTGGGGAATCTCCGATTCAGGCAGGAACAAGGACACGGCCTCTCTAGATTAGGAGGAAAAAGAGTAGGCCCCAGAACCAGAAGCTGAAGATACTCAGGGAAACCTCCGCGTCAGTGCAGGAAACCAGGGGAACAGACAGAGGCATGAATATAGCAGCCGGTTCAAGGAAACAAGGAGGCTGAAGAAGTTAACAAGGAGCGTACTCAGCTTCAGCACAGGAAAACAGAACTGACCGCTGACATGAGACCTGCAGCACGGTCACAGGGAACCAGAGGAGAGAGCGGAAGGGGACAACAAGAGGTACTCCGCTTCAGCCACAGGAAACAGACGCTGCGTGGACACTAGCAGCCGGTCTCAGGAAAGGAACCAAGGAGACAGGCAAGACAAGGCTTATGGCAGAACCACAGAGGACATCAAGGAAGGGATAGCTCGGCAGGGAGGCATTATGGGCGAAGGCATACTTAAAGGTCCGTGAACCAATGGCAGAGGGGGGTTGTGGCAGCATTACTTTGGTGAGTGAATCCAGGGGCTGCAGACACATCAGGAGAAAGTGCTCCAGGACCGCCACAAGTCTGGCAAGGCAAGGGAAACAGTAAACAGAGACGCGGATCCTACAGAGTTAGAATACCAGTAGTTGCTGCAGTGCCGTTGCGAGTGTATGTATGGATGTATGTATGGAGTATTGATGGTAGGTATGTAGGTATGTATGTATGTATGTAATGTTATGTCTGTATGTATGTATGTACAGTATATCTGTTGTGTATGGATGTATATATATGTATGTATGTATGAATTCTGTGTTATGTATGTATGTAATGGATCGTAGTATGATGTCTTTATTTATATAGCGCCTTAATGTACATAGAGCTTCACAGCAGTAATACCAGTAAACAATCATATAAATAAACAAAAAATAAATAACAAATAATACAAATAAACCCACCTAATGGGAAAAGTGCTCCGACAGAAAAGTAACATTAGGAAGAGGCAATCCTGCTCCGAAGAGAGGGGCATCTAATTGGTATTGGATGAACGTACAGGAGACAGGAGGAGGGAGTTCTGTAAGTGCATCTGCAGGGGGCCAAAGCTTTATGTATCAGCGAGTAGTATTAGCAGGTGTACTCATACTATATTTCTGTATGACAGTTTGGTTATTAGTTTCAGTAAATGTACTGTTACTTAACTCGTCGTTCTGTCTGGCGAGTTGTCCCTGATGTGTTAGTCCTGGTCTCACGGGACAGTAGTATCATTGGCCATACAAATAGCATCAAAATGTTCACGTGAAAACCGAAACCCTCAAACAATTTATCGAGTGAATCGGGCTTGGTAAACCTGTGTGTCTCAACTCTGGTAATTGGATTAATAGGTAATCAATGATTATTGATATAATACGTTCAGTTTTAGGTATAGCCAATAAAACTATGCCCCGTTTATTGTAGATGTGATATATGTTAATGGACTTTAAAGGGAATTCTTCATAGACGTGGGAGGTTATTGTGTACAGAGCTTTGGCTTAAGTCTCTCGTGTATTACACAATTAAGGATAAACCCCCCCCATAACTTCTCCGGGGCTGGAACTTAGGCTAACATTTGAGTACTCTGGTTGTTTGGGGAATTGAAATACAATATAAGGATGTTTATAATTTTCATGTGTTCTTACTAAACATGTTTTTAATGGGTAATGATTCCTTAATCGCTTCTTAGTATTTCCAAGTTAATTGATCATTAATATTTTCCTCTCTTGGCAAAGCTGTTTGTCCTTAGTAGGGAGTTGCTTATTAGATGGATTAAAACTATCCATGTCTGCCAAGCTTCTATTAACTAATATGTGTGTCACGGGAGACAGTACATGTTAACACCGACCCTAATAACGGGGGTGGGATCACTAGCACCAGAAGTTGTTAATTAAAATGAGGTTTATTCGGGCACGCCTGCAGACCAAACCAAAATACACAATCACAAGATACAACAAGACCACCTGGGGAGAAGGCTCTAGCCTCGATGGGTGCAGGGGCCTGGCATTAAGTAGTATTCCAGTCCGCTTTTCATCTGGTATCAACCAAGTCACAGCAGCACTTTGTAAATCAGCCGGTTTGAAATTGCCATCAAACTCCACAACTCTGTCTGTACTATGATAGGCCAAGCGCTCCTTATACAGCCCTCGGTGGCTACCCTCTACATGGGAAGGAGATGCCGGCAACCAGAGCACGGATTGAGTGTGAACCAATGCCAGAGAAGGGGGGGCAGGGGCACTCAAGACGCCCCGTGGTGACGGGGCTAATTTGAAGTGAAAGACAATTCGAACTAGCCAATGGGAACGTGCCTACGGGGTTCTTCCCGGGCAAACGGCTCACCTGGCCGCCCGATACCTCCGCTGTGTAAGGAGCCTCAAAGTCTGCAGGGACAAAGGGTCCAAGCCCATACCCGGACCATGATGTCCGCGTTCCCACGACACCCCAATGGGTCTCAGCACCCGCAGATCCCAGCCTTTGACATTAAATATTAGTGTTAACCTAGAAGCGTTAGGTTGTCACAGTTTTTTGCAGAATAAGCAGATTAAACAATATGCTGGATATTAAAACAAAAAACATTTAATTAAACTATACTACAAAAAAGCACAATAAACATGTATATATGGAAGTAGATTAAATATTGAAACCCTGTAACTTATTAAAGATTAATCAAACCAGCATATCTACATAACAAATAACAAAACAAATATAATCCAGAGTTTGGACTGGGATCTCAGTGTTGGTGGTCCCTTTGCTAATGTGAAACTGGTTGATCCGCAGATAACTCCAAGTTGGATTGCAATTGAGTGGTATGAACAAATAAAAACACCACTGTATATAACCGTCTCTTGTATCCCGAGGGTTTGTCTGTTAAAGTCCGTGTGGGTTTGTGGGTGTTGTGTGTTGCAAAATGGGCTGTGTCCTGTAGGCCTGGGAGTGTCTGTGTGTTATACTCTAAGATATTTGTAGATCCAGTTGAGTGTTGGAGAGCTCTGCACTAGCAAACGAGTTATGATATGTTGCGATGTGTAAAATGGTTTCTCTGCAAAAGCGCTAATGATTGAGTATTGGCAAGTTATTGTTGGAGCCGGATAGTCTGGGATCTCTGCGGGGGTAACAGTGTATGCAAAGTTCTTACTCACGGACTCCTAATGGTAATGGCGAAAACTCTGACGTTGGATTCTCTCCGATTTTGAGTGGAAGTCTGCTTTCCGGCGATTACAAAATCCTCAGTAGTAGGTGCGGTAGCACTCTGGCTGAGCCGTTGGGCTCAAAGTTTTTAAAGCCTCCCACGGTCTAGCGGGCCAAATAAGAAGCCGACCCGATGACGTCCGGTTCATATTGGCTTCCGCAGGGCGAGGGAGATTGTGACAGAGGCCATTGCGTGATCCCGGCTAGTGCGACAGCTACGGACACCCCTACGGAGGTATCTCTGGAAGCAGGGGTCCCCAAAGCTTAACTTAATGGGGCTCCTCAGCTCCGGAGGACCCGGCTTCAATCCAAAGGTAAAAAAAATGTTTAAAAAAAGAGCATAGAATGGCCCCCTTTAAGACTCAGTTTCCATGTTCAGCACCAAAAACAACATTGGTAGCAATACGCCGGACATTACAAGAGGCTGTTGTCTTCTTCCTTGCAAGCCAGTTATGTTAAGTTTCCTGGCACGTGATGTACAATGCAGGTTCAACAGAAGAAAACAATGCCAGGCACTCAGTGGGAGGGTAAGTGGGGGGGTAACTTAGGCCGCGTTGCTCTGTGTTTCGGAGATCCGAGGCGCCCAGGAGATAGCAATCTTGCAGAAAGTTGGCAGGGCACACGGGCTTAAGCATAACTGAATTGAATGTGCCATATTACCGACGTTTCGGCAGTGAGATAGATTGCTGCCTTTTTCACGTTGGTAATAGGGCACATTCATTAAATTCATTGTGCTATAAGCACGTGTGCCTGCCTCCTTCTTTTTCTGATACTTACAATGCAGGTTCCAATGATCCAGAAACAGCAGATTGCAATTTAAACAGCAGCTGCCATGTTCCATAACACCCGACCTCCGCACTGGGAAAATACAGAGAAGGTTTTCACCTCGCTGATCTCTAGCACAGGAGAAAATACACAACAAAACCTAAGGCCAGGTCCACGATGGTTACTGCAGACGGCCCGCTGTGGCGGACTACGTATAGGGCACAATAGCCGCTGCACAATGGGACAGGGCCCGCGGTAGGGGGGGGGCGCTGGGCGGCACAGCGACAGTGACTCTGCTCCCAAGAGAATTGAGAAGCGGAGTCGCGACGGAGAGCTAGGGCCACGCCCCCCGTCGTTCAGCCAATGAGGGCGAAATGCCCGGGTGACATCACGGTAACGCCCCCCCCCCTGTCTTTTGGTCTGCAGTTACTGCCAAACCAGGGAAGCGGGCTGCATGCGCCGCCAGCCTCGCTGACGCTCGTGCAGCCGCAGGTACTGGGGCCCAGCCTCAGATCCCTCGACAGGATTTGCATTCATAGTTAAAGCTGGCTCCGACCGATCCTATTCTCCATGACTTCATCCAGAAACAGCATTGTCGCAGTCATGATGGTTGTAGCCAAACACCGCTACGAACTCCCGCCCACTACTCCTTGTGATCGTCACTCCCCTCCAGCCAGCCACTGGTCAATCCGTTCCTCAAGGGGCACCTAACAGTCCAGGAAATGCTTTATGTTTATGTCCGAGATACACCTGCATGCGTTATTGAAAAAGAAGCCCTGATTGGGTGGGTGTTTCATTCTAAATAATAATAACTTAATAAGAATAATAACTTTTATTCATATAGCGACTTTCTCCTATGGGATCAGAGTTGCTCATAATGACATATGGTACAAAGGATGGTACCACAGGATTGTACACAGGATTGGACACAGGATTGGTAAACAGGAATTGAGTATACAGGATTGGTACACCATTGATTGGTAAACAGGATGGTCACAGGATGTTACCAAGGATTGCTTACACATGATTGGTGACACAGGATGGTACACAGGATTGTACACAGGATTGGTACACAGGATTGTTACACAGGATTGGTGACACAGGATAGTACACAGGATTGTGGTACAACCTACAACAGGATGTACCAGGATTGGTACACAGGATTGGGTACACAGGAATGGTACAACAGGATGTTAAACAGGATTGTTACACTGATTGGTACAAAGGTTGTTAACAGGATGTTACAAAGGATTGGTACACAGGATTGGTTACACCCGGATTGGGACACATGATGGGTACACAGGATTGTCAAAGGATTGTACACTGATGGTAACAGGATTGGTACACAGGATTGGTACACGATTGGTACACAGGATTTGGTACACAGGATTGGTACACAGGGATGGTTACACAGGATGTTACACAGGATTGGTTACACAGAGATGGTAAAAGGATGTAACAGGCCGCTGCCCGATGAGCGTTCACAACCTTTGTTCTTGGTGACTGCGGCACAGGATGATAAAGTGCTTGCCCAAGGTCACAGGGAGCTGACGACGCTCCTCCTCTTAAGAGTTCTGTTTCAATTAACTGTACCAATTATGTAAATATAAATGTGCAACATACATTTGCAGACGGAGCTTGCCAGCATCCAGCAGCTGTAAAGTAAAAGCCTCTCTGAAAGACCTGTCTCCACCCCCCCCCAGACTCTCAGCCTCCCCACGGCTCTCACCCTTCCCCGGCTCTCATCTCCCATAGGCCACTCCCTCCCCACGGCTTTCACCCTCTCCATGCCTCTCACCTCTCATAGGCCACTCCCTCCCCACGGCTCTCACCCTCCCCACGGCTCTCACCCTCCCCACGGCTCTCACCTCCCCCCACCTCTCACCCTCCCCACACCTCACCCTTCCCCGGCTCTCACCTCTCATAGGCCACTCCCTCCCCTCAGCTCTCAACCGGCGCTCTGCCTCACCCGGCGCTCTCCCTCACACACACCGCACCCTTACCCGGTGCTCTCCCCCTTCCCCGGCGCTCTCCCCCTTCCCCGGCGCTCTCACCCTTCCCCGGCGCTCTCACCCTTCCCCGGCGCTCTCCCCCTTCCCCGGCGCTCTCACCTTTCCCCGGCGCTTTCCCTCACCCGGCGCTCTCACCCTTCCCCGGCGCTCTCACCCTTCCCCGGCGCTCTCCCTCACCCGGCACTCTCACCCTTCCCCGGCGCTCCCCCCCCCACAGAGCACGCTCTCTGCGGCTCTCCCCTCACATAGGCCGCTCCCCCAGCTCCCCATCCCCGAGAGCGCTCCTCCGGCTCTCTCCACCTCTCCCGTGAAAGGCACAGCACCTCCTCACCGGAGCGTCTCAGCCTCTCCGCTGAGGAGCCCGAGGTGGAGGAGGAGAGCGGCCGGTACCTGGAGGAAGAGGAGTGCGGCCGTGTGCAAGGTGAGTAACGCGTCCCTGACTCCCCCCCCTGCCCTCCCTCCCCCTTGCCCCCTGCCCTCCCTCCCCCTTGCTCCCTGCCCTCCCTCCCCCTTGCCCCCTGCCCTCCCTCCCCCTTGCCCCCTGCCCTCCTGCCCTTTGCCCCCTGCCTTCTCTCCCCCTGCCCTTTGCCCCCTGCCCTCACTCCCCCTGCCCTCACTCCCCCTGCCATTTGCCCCCTGCCCTCCCTCCCCCTGCCCCCTGCCGTCCCTCCCCCTGCCCTTTGCCCCCTGTCCTTTGACCCCCCACCCTCCCTGCCCTTTGCCCCCCTCCCTCCCTGCCCTCTGCCCCCTGTCCTTTGCCCCCCCACCCTCCCTGCCCTTTGCCCCCCTCCCTCCCTGCCCTCT
>WSYH01014131.1:0-16009 GCA_036426205.1 Ascaphus truei
TGGTGCTGGTTCTCATGTAAACAATGAGACGTAACATTGTCAGCAATGAGCACCCGTTATCAAGGTCACTTTGTGAAACACGTTATCCCCTGCAGCAGACCCTGATATAGATGTCCCACCTGCGTATCATACAATTAACCCAGGCCTGCACCAACTTGTTAAAGTGAGAAGGGCCGAACTCCTCCAAGGAAACCAATTTGGGCGCCGAGCGAAAAAATCATCATACATCATACCTCCCCAAAACCCCTCATCATCATCATCATCATCCTCATAATATCCACCAGCACCACCTTCATCATCATCCTCATTTATCCCCCCGCACCCCTCATCATCATCCCATCTCCCCCATCACCCTTCATCATCATCAATCCCCCATAATCTCCCCCAGCACACACACCATCATCCTCCTATATCTCCCCCCCAGCCCCTCATCTCCTCATCATCTCTATACTCCCCCAGAATCCCT
This sequence comes from Ascaphus truei, assembly GCA_036426205.1. Classification (NCBI taxonomy): domain Eukaryota; kingdom Metazoa; phylum Chordata; class Amphibia; order Anura; family Ascaphidae; genus Ascaphus; species Ascaphus truei. The sequence continues at coordinate 467 of WSYH01014131.1, forward strand.
CATCATCATCATCCTATATATCTCCACAGCACCCCTCACAATCATCATTCCCCGATATCTCTCCCACACCCTCATCATTCTCATATCTCACCCGAACCACCCCTCACCATCCCAGATATATCTCCCCAGCACCCTCTTATCTCATACTACTCCGAACCCCCATCATCATCCTCCGTATACTCCCCCGCCCCTCATCATCCTATATATCTCCCCAGCACCCTCATCATCATCAATCATATCTTCTCCCCCCACCCCTCACACCACTCTCCCCCGCCCCCTCACCATTCTCATTCTCATATATCTCCCCAGCCCCCTCATCATCCTCATATATCTCCCCCAGCACCCCCTCATCCTCTCATCATCCTCTATATCTCCCCAGCCACCTCACCATCATCATACTCATATATCTCTCCCCCACACCCCTCATCATCACCTCGTATATCTCCCCCAGCACCCTTCATCATCCTCATATCTCCCCCCGCACGCCTCCACACATCATCATATCTTTCCCCCCCCCAGACATGAGGATGATGAGGAATGCTGGGGAGATATGTGATGATGATGATGAGGATGATGATGATGATGATGAGGGGCGCTGGGGGAGATATATGAGGATGATGAGTGGTGCTATGGGAGGTATATGAGGATGATGATGATGATGAGGGGTGCTGGGGGAGATATGAGGATGTTGATGATGAGTGGTGCTGGGGGAGATGAGGATGGTCATACCAGATAGGGCTGTAGACTGCTTTCCTTTGCCTCAGGACAACAGTTTCCATTGCCTCAACCCCCCCTCCCCCCCAGTGTCAGTGGCCTTTGCAAGACTCTCCTTCTATCTCTCACATCCCCATCTCTCCCCCTCACCCACACACATAATACTCCCCCTCCACATCACACACAATACCCCCCCCCACACCACATACATCCCACCCCCCACTGCAACTCATATCCCCCCTCCTGCATCTCACATCATCCTCCCCTCCCCCCTCCTGCCCCCCGCATCTCACATCATCATATCATCGGATTAGGCGGCGGAGGCGAGCAGCAGACTGAGCAGAGCAGGCAGACTGCACACGAGGGAAGAAGCACATGTGAGCTCTCTAGCAGCAGACTCCTACCCTGCCATCCTCCTCTGAGACTCGTGAGAGCGGGCTCAGGGGGTGGGGGGGGGGTGCTGGCTCAGGAGGAAGGGGGAAAGCGAGCAAAGCCGGCGCGGGCCGCACAGTGAGTGCGGGCCGTGTGTTGTACAGGCCTGATGTAACTCCTTTGCAGCAGAAAAAGAAACGCTAGAGCACCAGATCATGCGCTGAAGCTGGTAATAGTCTCTGGATCAGTCCTTTCTTATCTGAAAGGGTGGTGGATACATGGAACGTCCACCCAGCCGAGGTGAAAGAAATGCCGTACTGGAGTTAAAAAAAAAAACTCTGATTGATACAAAGGTGCAGTTTGTATGATAATTGTGGGTGTTATAAATTCTATTAAAGCAATCCTCTCCGTCCCCAAATCCCAGGCTGATCTTATTTATCTAAACCAAGTCGTATTTGTACTATATTCATAAAAACCAGTTCCTATTGCAAATAGCCTGAAAAAATCAGAGCGCCGACCCAAAAGCAGCGAGTCGCTGGCAGCCATCTTGTTCTATCCCAGGTTGAGGCGGAAGCGACGGATCAGAGCACAGTGACTGCATGGTTTCGTTCTGCCCTCAAATGTATATGTTTCTTAAATAAAGGTGACACCCTGTGCTCATTTGCATGTCATTACCCATAAGCCATGGCTGCAGTGGGGTTGGGCAGGGTTGCAGACCCGCCTGAGACATGTGAATGTGCTCACAAGTGGGATTTGTATTCGCCGTACACGTAAATAAATGCACAAATCCAGCAGATCCCAATGAAATATAAAATATCGGGTGGAGACGGGGAACCAGCTTTTCTACGCCAAGACGCCTCTCCTGACCTCTTCCCAAGCACTGTAGCATCATTAGTGTTTGGGAGTTAACAAGGAGGGGCATTGAAACATGTTTGTGATTATCCTGCTACTCTTCGCTGCTGGATACGTGTCTACACGTGGGACGGTGAGTGTGTGCCAATTATGTTTGCTGCCGGTTGTGACCTTGTTTCTCGATGCCTCACACTGACAATAGCCTCGTTTTTTTGCACAATCTGTTTGTCATTGCAACCTTTGCCTCTGTGTTCTCAGTGTCAGCCGTTTGTTGACTTTTTTGTCACGGGAGACCAGGTTATTTACACCTTTTTACCGGGATCACACATTGAGCAAAACAAGGTAATGAAATAAATTGTAATTTATTCGGCATAAATTCGCTTACACACAGTGATACACAAAATACAGACAAAAAGTCACACTTACTTTGGGACGGGGGGTGAAAACTAGACTTTCCTAGGTGCAGGGAACTCTATGGGAGATTTTTTTACCCTGACCGGGACTTAGCCCGGAATCTCCTGGAGCCCAAATCGGCATAAAGTTCCATAACCCACCGCTACGTTCTCTTCTGAGAACTTGGTCCCTCCTGACCGCGAGTTACTCCAAATTTCCTGGAACTCAAATAGGCATAAAATCCCAGCCGCGTCCGCTACGATCGTTTCTGAGAACTTGGCCCCAAAAGGCGGGACTTAGTCTCTGACGGGCGGCTTTTCAGGCTTGAAATCGAAGCCGGTCGCTCTGCTATTTGCACAGAAGCAACTTTGAAATGCCCGCCCGCGCTCTTACTACCGGAGGACTCCAATCTGATTGGCTCACAGATTCTTATAGTATTCGGAGTTACATTCACAAAACTCAGCAGCCAATAAACATGTGGGAAAATGCGCAAGCCTGCCGCCTCTCCCCCTGCCACCTCTCTCGCCTCTCTCCCTGCCGCCTCTCTCCCTGCCGCCTCTCTCCCTGCCGCCTCTCTCCCTGCCGCCTCTCTCCCTGCCACCTCTCTCCCTGCCACCTCTCTCCCTGCCACCTCTCCCCCTGCCTCCTCTCTCCCTGCCGCCTCTCCCCCTGCCGCCTCTCTCCCTGCCCGCCTCTCTCCCTGCCGCCTCTCCCCCTCCCTGCCACCTCTCCCCTGCCACCTCTCTCTCTCCCTGCCCTCTCTGCCCTGCCCTCTCTCCCGCCACCTCTCTCCTCTCTGCCCTGCCACCTCTCTCCCTGCCACCTCTCTTCCCGGCCACCACCTCTCTCCGGCCACCTCTCTCCTGCCCCCCTCTCCCTGCCGCCCCTCTCCCCCTGCCGCCTCTCCCCCTGCCCTCTCTCCCTGCCCTGCTCTCTCCCCTGCCGCCGCCTCTCTCCTGCCGCCTCTCCCCCCTGTGCCACCTCTCTCCCCCGCCGCCTCTCTCCCTGCCGCTCCTCCCTGCCACCATCCCTCCCCCTGCCACCTCTCTCTCCCTGCCACCTCTCTCCCTGCCAACCTCTCTCCCTGCCACTCTCCCCGCCCGCTCTCCCCCTCCACCTCTCTCCCTGCCGCCTCTCTCCTCCCCCTGCACCTCTCCCCCTTCCACCTCTCTCCCTTCCCCTCTCCCCTCCACCGTGTCCTCCCTTCCCCCTCTCTCACCTCCTCCCCCGTCTCTGCCCCCCCTTCTCTCCTCCCCTCTCCTCCTCTCTCCCTCCCCCATTCCTCCCTCCGCCTCTCCCATCCCTCTCCCTGCCACCTCTCTCTCCCTGCACCTCTCTGTCTCCCTGCCACCTCTCTCCTCTGCCAACCTCTCTCCCTGCCACCTCTCTCCCTGCCCTCCTCTCCCCCTGCCACCTCTCCCCCTTCCACCTCTCCCTGCCACCTCTCTCCCCTGCCACCCGTCTCCCTGGCTATCTCAATTCCACCCACTGGCAGGCTCCACCAGTTCTGGCAGACACAATGGCCATCCGGAGGATTGGCCATTGATCTCCGGACCTGTACTTCACTTGACTTTCCCTTCCCGTCGCTGACCAAATGTATTCCCCACCTCCGGGCTTCCTCTGGCTGCTTGAACTCCGATGTCCAGCAGACCTTAACCGCGCCTGTGGGTTAGCTCGGGCAGCCTGTTGGGACATCGTTCCGAATGTACAGAACACGTTACATTTAATAAAATATATTTCACTACTACTTCTGAGTCTTGGGAACAGGGGACAGAACAGGGTACCGGGAAGGAAAAATTTTGTATTTTTATTTCTATCTCCTTATTCCCCACACACTTTCTTTTGGACTCGTCTGGACTCTCTGGAGTCCCTTCACCTTATATAGGGTTGGGGTACCTGCAAAACATCATACTGGTTGTGGGGCACCTGGCACTAGCTGGGGTACCCCCCTTAACCTAGGGATTCTCTCAGCTACAGGAATAGATGTTTATCCCTGTGCCTCATTCTCCTTTCTGGGCTGTGCTGAAGCCGGTTAACGTAGCGGTGAGTCGTGGCTTGCGTTTTGAAGGTGAGGGTATTGCCCGGACAATGGGCCAACATGTATCCGAGAATCAGGCATGATTCCCGGGTATATTTCATGGGGAACTGACAACTCCGGACCCCAACAACTAGGCACATCTGTCCTCCATCATGGGTAAGTCCAGCGGTGGCACAAACTGGGGGGCCGCAAGATTATGTATGGGGGACAGCTGCGTGCGGGGAAACCTGGGGGCGGGCAGAGCTGTCACCGGGCCCATATCTCCGTGCTGACACTTGCTTCCCTGCGTGTTCTTGCAAGAGGGGGCGGGGCCTTGCAAGGGGGCGGGGCCTTGCTGCGGGGCCTTCCCTGCAACAGACAGCGCTCCTCCGTCTGTTATTACCCTCCCGTTTTCACAGCACATGGGGGGACCGGAGCAGGCTTAGTTACTCCCTCTCCCCATCCCGCCCCCCACGTGTGTGTGTGTGGTCTGTGGGGTGGTGTGTGTTGTGTGGGAGGGGGGGGGGTTGGTGTGTGTGGTTGTGTTGTGTGAGTGGGATTGTGTGTGTGCGTGTGTTGATGTGTTGTGTGGGTGGGGGTGTGTGTGGGGGTTCGTGTGTGTTATGTGGTGGGGGGTGGTTGCGAGTGTTGTGTGTGGCGTTGGTGTTTTGGGGAGTGGTCTGATGTTGATAGTGTATCGTTTGTTGGGGGGGTTTTGAGTATTGTGTGTTGTCTGGGTGTGGAGTGGTGGTGTATTGTGTGTGTTGGGGTGTGCTCTGGTATGTGTGTGGGGGGGGCGTGCGTGTGTGGTGTGATTGCGTGTGTTGCTATGCTTTCTTGTGGGGTGTGGGTTGTGGGTGTTGTGGGTGTGTGTGGGTGTGTGTGTGTGGGGGGGGGGGGGCGGTTGAGTGTGTGTGTGGGGTTTTTTGAGTGTGTGTGGTGATTTTATTGTGGGGTGTGTTTGTGGGTGGTTTGTTTTGTTTGTGTTTGTTTGTGGTGGGTTTTTGTTTTTGTTTTTGGTTGGGGTGTGGTGTTATGTGTTTGGGTGGGGGTAGTTTTGGTGGGTTGTGAGTGTGTGGTGTGTGTGTGGGGGGGGGGTTGAGAGTTTGTGTGGGGGATTGAGTGTGTTTTGTTGGGGAGTGAGTGTAGGTGTGTGAGGGGGCGCTGCGGTTAGTGTGTGTGTGTGGGGGGGGGGTTGAGTATGTGTGGTGATTGATTGTGGGGGGTGTGTGTGGTGTTTATGTTGGGTGTGTGTGGGTGGGGGTTTTTTTGTGTTGGGGGTGGTGTGGGTGTGTTAAGTGGGGTGTGGTGTGTGTGGGGGGGTGGTGGGTTATGGTGGTGGGTTTGTTGGGTGGGGTGGGTGTGTCGGTGGGTTGGAGTTGGGTTTGGTGTGGGGGGGGGTTTGAGTGTGTGTTTATGGGGGTTATTGTTTGTTGTTTTGGGGGGGGGTTTAGTGTGGTGTGTTTGTGGGGGGAGTTGAGTGTGTGTGTGGGGGGGGAGTTGAGTGTATGTGTGTGGGGGGGGGGGCGGTTGAGTGTGTGTGGGGGGGGTTTTGAGTGTGTGTGTTGGAATGATTGTGGGGTGTGTGTTTGGGTGTATGTGGTTGTGTGGGTGTGTGTGGGTGTGTGTGTTTGGTGGGGTGTGTGCTGTTTGGGTGTGGGTTTGGGGGGTGTGGTGGTGTAAAAAAAAAAAGTTTGGGTGTGTGTGTGTTGTGTTTATTTGTGTGTGGGGGGGTGAGTTGTGTTTTTACCTTCGGTTGGGTTGGCGTTTTGTTTGTGTGTGCGGGGTTGCCTTGTGTCCGTTGGTTGTGTAGTTGTTTGGGTGTTTCGTTTGTTGTGTGGGGGTTTCCTTTGTTTTGTCGTTTCTTGTGTGTGTGTGTGCTTGTTTCCTTTGTCTGTTGTGGGGTGTGTGTTCGTGTGTTGTGTTTTCGTGTGTTTTGTGCTTCTTTATGGGTGTGGTATGCGTGTTATTTTGCCCCTTGCTTCGTTTGGGGTGTTTTTATTTTGGTGTTGTGTGTGTGTTGTGGGCTGTGTTTTGGTGTGTGTTGTGGCGCGTGGGCAGCCGAGATGTGCGCCACCAAATTGTACTTTTTCGGATGCAACAGGAAACCACATAAAGGCTTGGTTGCCCACCGCGTAGGGTTAATTACACCCACCTACACACTGAGCCGACACAGTTTTGTGGAAGTAAAAATTGGTCACAGCTTTATGTGCCCTTAACCATATTTGAAATAAACTGTCCGCCAGTCTCTCGTTCATGTTTCGTCAGCCCTATTCTCGTCATCTTCCGGCGGGAGACCTCCTCAAACCGTTCTAGTCTCGGTATCTTCCGGCGGGAGACCTCCTCCAAACCGTTCTATTCTCGGTATCTTCCGGCGGGAAACCTCCTCCAAACCGTTCTATTCTCGGTATCTTCCGGCGGGACACCTCCTCCAAACCGCTCTATTCTCGGTATCTTCCGGCGGGTGACCTCCTCCAAACCGCTCTATTCTCGGTATCTTCCAGCGGGAGACCTCCTCCGAACCTCCCTAATCTACCGTCCGGCGGGAGACCTCCAAACCGCCCTAATCTACCGTCCAACGGGACACCTCCTCCAAACCTTCCTAATCCACCGTCTCGCGGGAGACCTCCTCCAAACCGCCCTAATCTTCCGTCCGGCGGGAGACCTCCTCCAAACCTCCCTTATCTACCGTCTCGCGGGAGACCTCCTCCAAACTTCCCTAATCTATCTAAATCTAACGTCCGGCGGTAGACCTCCTCCAACACCCTAGATCTAAACCGTCCGGTGGGAGACCTCCTCCAAACCGTTCTATCTTCGTATCTATCCGTGGCGGGAGACCTCCTCCAAACTCCTATCGGTATATACGTGCGGGAAGACCTCCTTCCAACGTTTCTCTCGTGATCTTAACCGCCGCGGAGACTTCTCCAAACCTCCTATCTCGGTAACCGGGGAGACACTTCCGAAACCTCCTAATTACCGTAGGTCCGGGGGAGAACTCCCCAAACCGCTTCCTATTACCGCCAACGGGGACCCGCTCTCACCGTCCTAATCCACCGTTCTGCGGGAGGACCTCTCCAGCCTAATTCTCCGGGCAAGCATACCCCTCCTTATACTCTCGCAGGGGACCTTCCATCCCATAGTCGGCGGGAGACTCTCCAAACCACCCTAATGCTACCGCGTGCGAGATCTCCTCCAAACCTTCCTTTAAATCTACCGTCACGGCTGGAGTACCTCCTCCAAAACCCTCCTAAATCTACGTCGGGGGGAGACCTCCTCCAACCCGCCCTATCTACATCGCGGAGACTCCCTCCAAACCTCCTATCTATAATCTAAAAGTCGGGGGAGCCATCTACTTAAACCTTGACAAATTAAGTCCCGCGGGGAGAGACCTCCTCCAAACTTCTAACTACACTTAATCGCAGCGGAGAAGTCTCCAACCGCCTAATCATCCTTCGGGGGAGCCCTCTCAAACTTACTCCCTTCTACGTCGGCGGAGCAGGAGAACCTCCTCCAACCCCCTATCGTTACGTACCGGGAAACCTCCTCCAAACCTTCATAAATTAAAACGTCCGGTCGAGACCCTCTCCACAAGCCTTCACCACCGTCCGGCGGGAGATCCTCCTCCAAACCCCCCTAAATCTACCGGTCCGGCGGAGACCTCTCTCCAAACCTTCCAATCTACGTCGCGAATCTATTAACCGCCTATACCGTCGACGGGATACGCTCCTCCAAAACCTTCTCCTCTCGGGAGTACCTGTCGCGAACAGTCTCCAATCCTCCATCACGTCGCGGGAGACTACCCAAACCGCCCTATCTACCGTCCGGCAGGGAGACCTCCTCCAAAACTTCATAATATACCGTCCGGCGGGAGACCTCTCCAAACCGTTCTGAATCATCTGTCGGCGGGGGTACCCTCCTCCAAACTCTCCTAAGTCTAGTCGGGGGAGACCCTCCTCCAAACGCCCTAATACTACGTCCGGCGAAGACCTTCCTCCAAAACCTTCCTCATCTACGTGTCCTGCGGAGCCCTCCTCCAAACACCTAATCTATCACGTCGCGGGCGTGAACCTCCCCAAAACCGCCCTAATCTACACTCCTGGCGGGAGATCCCTCCAACCGCTTCCTAATCTAACCGTACGGAGGAGGAGACCTCCTCCAAACTCCCCTAAATACCGTCAGCGCCGGCGGGAGATCTCCTCAAACCTTCATAGCCTACATGTCGCGGAGAGCCTCCTCCAAACCTTCCGAATCTACCGTAACGGCGGAATTCGCAACCTCCTTTAACCGTCCAGAATCTCCAACCTATAGTCCGAGCGGAGAAGCCTCCTCCAAATTCCTAATCTACCGACGCGGGGAGACCCTTCACAACCGCCCTAATCTAACGTACAGTCGCGGGAGATTCATAAACACGCTAATCTACCGTTCCGGCGGAGGAGAGACCTCCTCCAAACCTTCCAATCTACCGTCCGGCGGGAGAACCTCCTCCAAACCCCCTATCCTACAGTGCGGGAGCCCCTCCAAACCTTCCTAATCTACCCGCTCGGGGAGACCTCATCTTCAAACCGCCCTAATCTACCGTCCGGCGAAGAGCCTATCCCAAACTTCTCATAACAGAGGACTGTCCTCGAAGCCCTAATCCCATCGGGAAACCTCCTCCAACCTACCCTAATCTAACCGTCGCCACGGAGACCTCCTCCAAACACCTCGCCTAATCACTTCCGGCGAGAAGACTCTCCAAACCTTTGGCCCTAATTACCGTCGGATAGACCCCAATATTACCTAGCGGGTGAGACCTCTCTACAACCGCCCTAATACTACCGTGCCGGCGGAAGACCTCCTCCAAAACCTTCTAATCTACCGTACGCAGACTCCAAACCATGCTACGTCGAAGGAAAAACTCCTCCAAACCCATTCCTAAGCTCTCTGTCCGGCGGGAGCCTCCTCAAACCTTCCTAATCAACCGTCTCGGCGGGACCTCCTCTCCAAACCGCCCTAACTACGTCCGGCGGTGGATCCTCACAACTCCCTAATCTCTCGCGAATCTCTCAAACGTCTACTGTACCGGACCAAATATTCGTCGCGGAGAGGCGCCACTCCAATCCAACCTATATCCCCTAGATCTACCACCTATATTGCCGGCAGAGTCCCCTTCATTCACCCAGGGGAACTCTCAAATCCTAATCTACCGTACGGCGGCGATGGAGACTACTCCAACCCTTCCCTAATCTACCGTTCGCGCGGGAGACCTCCTCACAACCTTCCTTAATCTAACATCCGGCCGGGAGCGGGAGCGACCTCCTCCAAACCGCCACTAATCTACCGTCCGCGGAGGAAAATACTTCTCCAACCTTCCTAATCTAACCGTCCGGCGGGAGAGACCTTCTCCAAACCTTCCTAATTTACGTCGACGGAAGAGGGGACGCTCTCACAAACCGCCCTAATCTAACGCCGTGTCGGTAGACAGAAATCTCCCAAACCGCCTAATCTACCGTCCGCGGGAGACCTCCTCCAAACGCCCTAATATACCGTGGGCGAGCTTCCTCCAAACTTCCCTAATCTACCGTTCCTTGGGAGAGTCTCCTCCAAACCTTCTAATCTACTGTCCGGCGGGGTAGCCCTCCTCCAAACACTTCCTTAATCTACCGTCCTCCGAGAGGGTGGAGACCTTCCAAACACACTAACTAATTAAACCGTCCGGCGGGAGATTCCTCCAAACCTCCTAATCTAACTGTCCGGCAGGTCCCTCCTCCCAAACCTTCCTAATCTACGTCCGCGGGACCTTGTCCAACACTTCCTAATCTCCCGTCGGCGGGGAAGAACCTTCTCCACCTTACTAAATCTAACCGTCCGGCGGGGGCGAACCTCCTCACAAACTTCCTATCTACCGTCCGGTGGAGACCTCTCCAAACCTTCATAATCTACCGTCCGGCGGGAGGTAGCCTCCTCAAACCTTCCAATCTACATCCACTGGAAGACATTTCCCAGCCGCCAGTCATCCGCTCACTAGGTCCCCCTTCTTGGGCCGACCTGGGCTACTACATCAGTGATAGAGAGCCCAGCTGCTAAGATTGGTGCCATGGGTCTACTGCGCTCCCGCCGCCTGTGGGACTCCGGGCACACACAATCTTTTCAGGGGGGGACGCTATCAAGAACATCCGCAATCGGTGTGAGCCCATTTCGGGTATTCAAGTGTTCCTACGAGAGTGCCAACCCCGCGCCCCGTCAGCAGTCTCGCGCCCCCCATGGGGGTCGCGCCCAACAGTTTGCGCCCCGCTGTACCAGAGTCATTCATTTACGTAGGGAGGCACCCCATCACATGCACACAACTAGCTGTGCAGGGGTTTACCCTCCTATACTCTGCTCAGCACAGGGTCCGCTCAATCAGTGGCCAGTCCTGACTGGAGCTGCCGCCCATCTCTATAGGCTTTTGTAGTTGGCAAGGTGGAGATCCCACTTTACCACAGAAAGTTTGCCCGAAGACCCATCGCCAATTGTCTGTAACATTTTAGGAACAGAAAGGGCACAGAAGTGTGTCACGCGCCACAAGCACAGGGGTCAGTCAGATGCGCAATGTGTCAGATGTCAAACGGTCGTCAGATGGAGGGTCTGTTGGATGTTAGAGATGTATGTTTAATTAAAGCAATCAACCACCTAATCCCTCCTCCTATTTTCAGGATCTTAGAACCGGGGGCACCTTGGGCAGAACTGAGGTAATTTCACAGCTTTGGGGGACCTCCTTTCCCAAAGAACAAGTTACCTGTTGTTTGCCCGCTCTTAATTAAGGGACTAAATCACCAATCCAACTAAGACAAACGCCGCACCAAGTATGCGCGGGCTATCTCTATGGCCGCAGAATTTGGACAGCCCATTTTGTTTCCAACACACAACTCTTGGAGGTTAGGTGGCCCCGCCTTCCGGGTTTAAGCACCTCCCCACCTCCAAGTCAGCATTCTTCCTTCGTTTTACTGATATAGATCCAATGTTGTTAGGACTTGCGACACTGAGTGTTGTCCATGTCGTGGCTCGTCAGGCCTACAAAGTTTGTGGCCAAAGGGTTAAACTAAATTTTAACCCCTTTTTAAAGAGATATCATAAGTATTTCTGGTATTTTGTCATATTGGAGGTAGCATTGGCTGCTTGTAGTGCGTTTATTTGTAGCCGATTTTGTTTCCCCTTGAGGGAGAGATTTAACTGTAACTTCATAGGGAAAGTATGATAGCGGAAAACACTGTGTTTCTGCAAGCTTGGACACTTGTTTGGCTCTTGACACAAGAGGAACATGAGAATAAATTGGGGCCTATAAACTAGGGTACCAGTAGCTTCCCGTACAGGTGTTTGCCGGGACAGGAGTCTTTTTTATGCGACTGTCCCGAGTGACAGCCCGTCCCGGGAATGTCCCCGTGTTTGCCCCGGGTCCGCGCGCGAGTCGGCGGCAGTGCGCCGGGGCGCAGCATGAGGAGGATGCGGCGCGGGAGGTTTTTTTTCAATAGCAGGATCGCCAGGGGCGGGGCTTATAGAGAAGGATGGATAAAGCGTGGGTGTTAAAAGGGATCTGGGTGGGTGGGGAGTGTCAATGACTGGCGGTGTGGTGTATGTAAAAAACTGGGACTCTGACAGGGTGTGGGGGGTGAAGTGTTTAAAATGGGAGGAGCCAGGTGCGGGTTGGTTGCTGCTTTGTGTAAAAGCGGGGGCCTCCCTTTTCTGCGGAAGTGGCAAGGGGGGCGGGGTGGGTCGGGATGGGGCCCTCGGGGTGAGGATGGGAAATTGGCTACTGGAGGAGGGGGGGGAGAGGCGGAGCTCGAGGCGGGGGAAGATGGGTCGCGGAGGGGCCCGGGTGGGGACGGAGATGATGGACGGCGGAGATAGCACGGGATGGAACGAGGATGGTGAGGGGGAGATGGCGGGAGGCGGAACTGAGGCCCAGGGAGATGCCGGGGGATGGAGAGGATGAGGCAGGGGGGGAGATCGGCAGGGGAGTCGGTAGGGGAGGGATTTAGGAGTGTGGAGATGCGGGGAGGGCACAGAGAGGAGGGGGATAGCGTGGAGTGGAAGAGGATGAGGAGGGGGAGATGCGGGGAGTGGTAAGAGGATGTGAGGGAGGGAGATGACGGGGAGTGGAAGAGGCAGTAAGGAGAGGGAAGGTGCGGGGAGTGGAAGAGATAGAAGGAGGGGAGATGCGGGGAGTGGAAGAGGATGAGATGGAGTGAGGAGTAAGATGAGAGGGATATGCGGGGAAGGTGGAATAGGATGAGGGGGGAGAGATCGGGGAGGGGAAAGAGGGTGAGGAGGGGGAGGGGAGAGCGGGGAGTGGAAGAGAGAGAGGATGGGGAGATGCGGGAGTGGAAGAGGATGATGAGGGGGAGATGGGGGGTGGAAGAGGATATGAGTGAGGGGGAGTGCGGGAGTGGAGAGGATGAGGAGGGGGAGATGGGGCGTGGAAAAAAGAAGATTGGAGCGAGGGGAGATGTTGGGGGGAAGAGGATGAGAGGAAGATTGCGGGGGTGGCAAAGAGGAGGGAGGAGAGAGAGGGAGATGCAGGGAGGAGAAGGATGAGGGGAGAGATACATGAATGAGGGGGGAGATGCGGGGAGAAAGAGGAGGAGGAAGATTATGAGGGAGGGGAGTGGGAGGGGAGGGGGAGTGTGGGGAGAAGATGAGGAGGGGGGAGATGCGGGGAGGGACATGGGAGGGGGAGATGCTGGGGAGTCGAAAGATGAGGAGGGGGAGATGCGGCAGCGTGGAGAGTCGGGAAGCTGAGGGGAAGTGGAGGAAGCGGCAGCATGGGCTAGGAGGGCGGTGATGGAGGAGGGATAGGATGAGGGGGGAACGGGCGAGGATAGATTGAGGGGGGGCAGACTGCCGGGCGTGCCAAGAGGATGAGGAGGGGGGAGCTGCGCGAGAGTGGAAGAGGAGTGAGGGAGGGGGCAGAAGATGATTAAGAGGCATGGAGGTGAGAGTGCGGGAGGGACAGGGATGGGAGGGAGAGCAGAGTGAAGGATGGGACCGGGAGACGGAGGAGAGGACTAGATATGAGGAGGGCGAGATGCGGGTAGTGGAAGAAGAGGGACGGGAGGAGTGGACACGGTCCAATGAGGAGGGGGAGATGCAGGAGTGAAGAGAGGGAAGATGTGGGGATAAGAGGTGAGGAGCTGGGGAGATGCTGGGATGGAAGAGGGAGAGGAGGGGATGATGGGGGAGTGAAGAGGATGAGAGGTGGCGAGATGTGGGGAGTGGGAAGAGGCGATGAGAGGGGAAGAAAAGGCGGTGGATGGAAAGGATGAAGGTGGGGGAGAGCGGAGAGTAACTGAGATAGGGGATGATACATGAGAGGGGAGATGCGGGGAGAGAAGATGAGGAGGGGAGGGAGATATAGTGAGGGGGGAGATGCAGGGAGTGGAAGAGGAGGGGGAGATGTGGGGAGTGGAAGAGATGAGGAGGGTGGAGATGCGGGGGGGAGATATGGGCGTAGAGGTTATATTAGATGCGGGGAGTGGAAGAGTATGAGAGGGGAGATTGCGGGAGTGGAAGAGATGAGGGGAGCAGGAGTGAGAGGATGAGGAGGTGGCGATGGGTGGAAGGATGAGGAGGGGGAGTGTGGGGAGTGGAAGAGGCTGAGCAGAGTAGATGCGGGAGTGTCAGAGGATGAGGAGGGGAGATGCAGCGAGAGAGAAGAGATTAAGGGGAGGTGAACATATATGAGGAGGGGGACGAGGGGTAATAGAGGAGAGATGAGGAGGGAGGGGAGAGATATGACGAGGGGGATATGCAGGAGATTTGAAGAGAGAGAGGAGATGTGGGGAGTGGAATAGGTGAGAGGGGAGATCGGGAGTGGAAATGAGCAGGGGGAGTGCGGGAGTGGAAGATATGAGGAGGGGGAGTAGATAAGAGGGAAGGTTGAGTAGATATGAGGAGGAGGATATAGTGAGAGGGATGCTATTAGGAGGGGGAGATATGAAGGAGGGATGGCTGTGTGTGTATGTAAGTGGCTGTGTTGTTGTTATGTGTGTGTGTGTCACTGTGTTGCACGTATATTGGGGATGACAAAGGAGGATTATAGGTGGCACACCACGCTTAAAAAAAGTTTCTCAAGAGTTACATTTGCTGCTACCCTTCCGCTGATCCTGGCTCCCAAGCTGGATCCAACAGTAATAGCAAGAGAGAGAAAGGAAGAGGCACACAAATTGTAGTGGAATCAAATGATTTCAAATGTATGATGCATCAGTCAACAATAAACGTTTCAAGACAAGCAGTCCCTTCCTCAGACCAAACACCAGCAGGAAGGGATGCTTGTACCTGAGTAAGGGACTGCTGTCCGAAACGTTACCATTGTAGCTGATGCATCAATACATTTGAAATCATTTGATTCCCACTACAATTTGTGTGCCTCTTCCTTTCTCCTATCTTCGTATATTGGGCAGTGGAGGTGTGTGTGTGGGGAGGGGAGAAAAATACATGGGGGTGTAAGAGAGAGGGGGGGGAGGAAAGGGTGGCTGGGGAAGTGTGAGTGGTGGGGCTGAGATGAGGTGGTGTGTTGAGAAGGGGGGGTTTTCGCAAGGCCGCCGAAACGGGTTTCGGGCCCGGGAAAGCTGTATGCGCGGCCCTGCATGGCAGTGATGTCACTGACTGCCACAAGGAGAACAAGAGACCCCATTTTGCAAAGTTTAATTACAAGGTCAGGAATGTCACATTTTTAAAATGTCTTCATTTTAATTAATGCATACCTTTTTTATTAATTTAATTTATGTCCATTATTATTAATTTTAATATTTGTTAATTATTTAATTTTAATACACATACACCATACACGGTGAGGGAGACTGAGAGAGTCGAGTAAAGGGAGGAAGGGGGGGAGACGAGAGTTTGTGTTATGTTAACGAATTGGAAATAATCCATTTTTGAAGTAGTAATCATCACCTCGAACGGGCATTTCTGCCAATAATGCCCGGCTGTAAGATGTATTGAAGGGCCAAGCAAAGCCCACATTTATACCACACCCGTACTACCACTCTACACACAACCACACTGCAAGCCCCCATCTCTATACACGCCTGCAACCCCACCTTAGCACAACCCTGCGCCCCCACCTCTATAGCCAGCAAACACACACTGCAGCCCCCACTTCATAAACGCACAAACACACACTGCATGGCCCCCACCCTATAGGCACAAACAGCACACTGCAGCCCCCATCTGTA